>VNJU01004300.1:0-12108 GCA_008042675.1 Drosophila seguyi
ATAAATTATAAATTATAAATTATAAATTATAAATTATAAATTATAAATTATAAATTATAAATTATAAATTATAAATTATAAATTATAAATTATAAATTATAAATTATAAATTATAAATTATAAATTATAAATTATAAATTATAAATTATAAATTATAAATTATAAATTATAAATTATAAATTATAAATTATAAATTATAAATTATAAATTATAAATTATAAATTATAAATTATAAATTATAAATTATAAATTATAAATTATAAATTATAAATTATAAATTATAAATTATAAATTATAAATTATAAATTATAAATTATAAATTATAAATTATAAATTATAAATTATAAATTATAAATTATAAATTATAAATTATAAATTATAAATTATAAATTATAAATTATAAATTATAAATTATAAATTATAAATTATAAATTATAAATTATAAATTATAAATTATAAATTATAAATTATAAATTATAAATTATAAATTATAAATTATAAATTATAAATTATAAATTATAAATTATAAATTATAAATTATAAATTATATATATTCTTCATGGGCATCAATACGTCTAGCCATTTCAAAAGAAAATATTTGACTGTATTTGTTCCAAGTTCTAGAGTTACGTCAAAAATTCAAAAGTGTCAAAAGTTCAAAATATATAAAATTTCAAAATTTTTTTAAATTTTATGCGGACTATGTAACCGAATAAAACTTAACACAGAACAGCTGACTCTATGACTCTATTTCCTTAATTAAAAAGTTTTTAATCTTTGATTTTCCGTTAAAATTTGCATATTTAGGATATTATTTGATGGCCAAAAGCGAATAATTGCAAAATCATTATAAATTCATCCAACTTGATAAAGAAAAACTAACAGAATTATGGAACATTCTTACATAGCTACATTAGCTATACATACTATATGTACATTCACTGTTTTGCATTTTCATCTACATTTAACGATCGTTTCGACAACAGCATCTAATTTGCATTATATTATAACAGAAATTCTGAAACAATATAAAATGGTTACATCTCCGAGCAGATAAGAATATGTTGAAAAACAACAAAATCAGACATTTTTTTAAATTATTTCACGAACGTACTTATGGCATATATACATATAAAACAAAACTCTAAAATAATACAAAATGTTCAAGATTCAAATTAGATAAAAATCTTTTATGTTGATAACTGGCCAAGTTATAAGTTTTCCGATCGTCTATGGCAGCTATATTACATAGTAAAGACAATACAAAGAAAGTTATCTAAAAAGAATCATTCATTTGGCGTCAAAACTAAGTTTGCATACAAGCGGACGAGCGGACGGACATATAGCCTTTGTCGCAGGGCATAAAAATTGGTATAACACAGATCAAGGAGCAATGAACTATGCACTACACGAAATGCTGCTTTTAAGCTGGTTTTCATTTATATTTATGCAAAAATAGTTAATATGATTTCGTTAATAATTTATCATTTTCAAACTTATTTAAGGGTCTATTTTCCATTTAATCTAATTATTCTATTGCAAACTGCAAGGGTATCGAATCATCGGCCATTCCGAATCCGATCCTGCTTCAATCTTTGACTCTTCTTCCTCCTCCGTTCGACTTGTGTGCCGATCTTTAACTAGATCCCGGATAAGTATGATAAAAATAGTAATAATGTTGTGCTAGTAGTCAAACTTGAAAGCGCTGCGTGGTTTAGCTTAACTTAGCATAATAGTGGCTATCGAAGCTATTGTAGCTATAGGAAGTAGGCATGCTGCGATCACTCACCCGGTTGGATTGCATTTCCGATGATGGCGCGCGCATTCTTCAACTTACGCTCCCGATCCTCCAGTGTTACAGCCTCGTTAACTACGATGGTCTCCGTCTGGGCGCACAGCTGATCGACCTCCTTGCTGGATTCGTTCTGGGCTTGAAGCAGCAGGGCAATGGAGTTCTCCATGGAGCGACGCGCCTCGTCAAGCGAAATGGAGGACACCGAGTTTTTCGAGTCACTAGCTTCGATGGTGTGACTGGCTACAACTGGCGATTCGGGTGGGGTTCTCAAGGCTTCGGCTTCCTGAGCAACAGCAGCAGCGGCTGCAACCTGCTCCTGAGCTCTCAGTTCCCCAGGAGTTGGGCTTCCTGTTGCCGGAGTAATTATAGCCTTTCGCTCAAATTCCTTCTTGAAGCTGCCAACACTGACGCCGGGTATGCTAAGTTTCTTGGGCTTCTCTCCAGTCATAGTCACTGGCAGCGAGGGCTGGAACTTTTCTGCTGTCTCCAGGATGCGGGATTTCCTGCGCTCGGCGTTGAAATTATTCAGCGTGGAATCATCTTGCAGACTGCACTTGCGCACAAACGGAGGAGGCGGCGCAGGTCGTGCTGCCGGCTGCCCGGCCTTGGAGGCGCAGTCATTAATGGCATTGACCAGATCGGTCGTCTTGTGCTTATTCACAAACTTTTTTATCACCTTAGTTGCGTCCTTTTCATCGGGTATCTCCGCCACAGCATCTAGCTTTCCTCTGGTGGCCTGGCGGGCAACAACTAATGGACCTGGTGGTGTCGTCGCCGATGGGATATTGGGGTTATTGACGCCGTCGCCAATCAGTTGCTCGCATAAGTCGCCAACCATTTGCATGTCTTTCTGGGAGTAACTCGGAGCTGTGCCCACTTCCTCCGAAACATGGGCAGTTCGATCCGCCTCCATCGGTGTGTCCTTGGGTATGACTATTGCCTGCGATTCCTCAGTTAGAGGAGCTGCCAGTGGTCGAGCCACTCTGATCACAAAAGAGCTGTTTGCCGGTTTCTCCTTCTTCTTGGCAGTGGTCCCCGCTGCATTTTCCATGGACACCGTGGGTTGCAGTTTCCTCTTGGTTTGCACCGGACTCTGAGCAGGAGTTATAGTCCTGGTAGGCGAGGGCATCAAAGCGGCTTCTCCTCCAGCTGGAAAACATCACGAAACAAAGACAGAGACAGAGAGAAAGGGTGGCGTGGTTTAATGAGTTTGGTTAAATGACTTTAGTTCAAAAGGTTTCACACTCGCGAATGAGGAGCGTTGGTTAGTTGGTTTGGGAGCGGTCCGGGAGGGTATCAGTAAGTGAGTTGGTCGGATTCGATGTCGGTGGGTGTCGGTGTTTGTGTAGGGCGGCCAGTTAGTCTCCATTTATATTCACATGAGGCTGGGGCGGTTTGCCGGACTATTTCCTGTCTGAATGATTACAAATCCAAACAAAGCGACCCATCCTAAAACTACTTAAGAATTTTAGCTTGGGTTGCTGCACGGGAACCTTCATCTTGTACTCTGGGGACCCCTCAAGCGATTCGAGAAGCGACAAGCAGGCCGAAATGAAGGTCTACTCACCGGCAACCATGTCGAGTATACGGCGCTCCGCTTCTGTGTTCGGCGGCCCAATGTCACGGATCGAGCCCACTGAGTGCGAGCGTGGGACGCGTTCGTTGGCTGCAGCCTTAGCAGCCGCCATTCCTTCCGCTGACGGCACCACCAACTGGTCCGCCGTGACGGCTGAGGGCGTGAGGGAGAGAAGCACGTCCAGCCGAACAGGCGTCTGGTTGGCCAGATCTTCGGCTAGGTCCAGGCAGGATACGTTATCATTCTCGTTCACCCACCAATGAGAGCAAATCTGCTCAATGGTGGCTCGCTTCTTGGGACAGACCGTCAGCATTTCGCGGATCAGGGTGGAGGCGCGCGAGGGTTTTCGCGGCTCGTAATAGTCTCCCTGGCTGATTTGCTTCACCAGCCGCTTAAAGTTGGAGCCATCGAAGGGCATGGAGCCGTAGACCAGCGTATAGAGGAGTACGCCCAAGGACCAGCAGTCTACCTCAGGTCCCTGGTACGGAGTACCCTCCACGATTTCCGGCGAGGCGTACAGTGGTGAGCCGCAGAATGTGCCGAGCAGACGCTGGTCATCGAACACATTCGAGAGACCAAAGTCCGCAATCTAAATGAGGACAAGGAGAGTCATTAATACGTTTCGGCAAGAACTGTTCTGCTCCGTAAAAATGTTTTAATGAGAGAGTATTTATTGTTAAAAATCTTATTATAGTTATGCGCACCTTGGCATTACCCTTCTCGTCCAGCAGGATGTTCTCAAGCTTGAGATCCCGGTGGCAGATTTTGTGTTTGTGACAGTAGTAGACGGCGGTGGCCACTTGGCGGAAAATACGACGGGCCTCCTCTTCGCTGAGAACTTTCCGCTCGGACAGGTAGTCGTAAAGCTCGCCGCCTGCGGCAAACTCCATGACCAGCACCATTTTCTCGCGGTTCTCGAACACTAAAATGACTTTGTCACCCTCTGAATATAAACAGAAAATACTACTCACCTTCGTAGATGTGTATGATGTTCGGGTGATACACAGAGCTCATGATCTGCACTTCGCGCCGTATGCGCACCAAATCAGCCTCGGCTTCGATTTTGCACTTCTTAATGGTTTTGATGGCCACCTCCTGGCCGGTCTCTTTATTTATACCTAACTGCACTTTCCCGTAGGTGCCTTGTCCTAGCTTTTTTATAATATCGAACCTGGAAGTAATTGAAAATATATATAAATAAAGAGAGGTAATTTTGGAATTATCAGAGATTGTCTAACCCCTGTTACCAATAAATGAAAATTGCTCTGTGTTGTTTCACCCGAAACTCATTAGGAAACACTCACCTTTGACGCAGCTTCTTGCGGTGATTATTCATCTTGACGTTGCCCGTATTGTGGATGCTGCTCATGATATTGTCTATTTGATCCTGCGGTATCCCCGATGGATGCGCTATACTATTTCCCGTGCCGTCGAGTCCCGAAGGAGTTGCTGATTCTGCCGTGGCTCCTGCGCCTACTCCTCCCGCTGCGCCATTGGGCATCGCCTCGGGTTTGCTTATCACCATTGCTGTGGACGTGAATGCGAATGTGGAGGAATTTGGCGACAGCGACGAATGTTTTCAAAGCTGATTATGTCACTGGGGGTGATGTTGAGGCAGCTCCACTAACAGCCGATCCAAATTACTGAAAGAAACGGAGACGAAAATAAGAGTTCAGTTAGCAAACAGAGCCAAGCACTCGGACAGCATTTATCCATGAAACGTTCAATCGAATGGGCAATCAAATAACTATTTACGTAGTGTCGGCACACACGAGGAGCTGCAGTGAGGCAAGCGCTTTCGGGCACGACGTATGGGAAACTCTTTTTCCTGAAAAGCGGGACATGGGCAGATCCACCCGAAATCTACAACAAATTTAGTTATGCCCAGGCCAGGAAAATTCTGCCCTATTTCTACGGAATTTGGGAAACGCATATTTACCGCGCAGTATCATTAAAGTTTCCTTTCTTTTAAGTTTCAGGAGTAGTTATAATTATTAAAATATATATACACATTTTTCTTGCTTGTTCAGCTGTTATTAATAGGGTTCCAAAAGCTGTCAACAGTGACAGACAATAGTTTATATAATTTAAAAATTTGAATAGGTTTTAGCAGGATAATCGACAGTGCTTATAGTGATTATTACCTACCATAAGCCAACATTGCACAGCCAATTTAGTTACAAAAACTTATTGAAATATTTAATTATTATTAATAATTATAGAATGGAGAGGGGCTTGGAATTAGTTACCCCCGGCCCCGATTTTCTCTCTGCGGCCCTGGTTACACCGTATTCTTCAACAAATTATTGTTTGTAAATACAAAGGACAAATATATCATTTGCATGCAAATGTATTTCATTTCGTCGATGGTGGATCGGCTGTATGTGCGATGCAATTATACAGGGAAAACAGTTACAGAGACGAATTATAGAATACTTGCAAGCATTTTTTCATGCTGAATGGATACACAAAAATTGCCATTCACCACAACAGGTGAACTGTGCGAAGACTCAATGTTATAATTATAATTATATAAATTATAATTATTAAAATATATATACACATTTTTCTTGCTTGTTCAGCTGTTATTAATAGGGTTCCAAAAGCTGTCAACAGTGACAGACAATAGTTTATATAATTTAAAAATTTGAATAGGTTTTAGCAGGATAATCGACAGTGCTTATAGTGATTATTACCTACCATAAGCCAACATTGCACAGCCAATTTAGTTACAAAAACTTATTGAAATATTTAATTATTATTAATAATTATAGAATGGAGAGGGGCTTGGAATTAGTTACCCCCGGCCCCGATTTTCTCTCTGCGGCCCTGGTTACACCGTATTCTTCAACAAATTATTGTTTGTAAATACAAAGGACAAATATATCATTTGCATGCAAATGTATTTCATTTCGTCGATGGTGGATCGGCTGTATGTGCGATGCAATTATACAGGGAAAACAGTTACAGAGACGAATTATAGAATACTTGCAAGCATTTTTTCATGCTGAATGGATACACAAAAATTGCCATTCACCACAACAGGTGAACTGTGCGAAGACTCAATGCACCCACCGTTAATGATGTTGCTGAAATTATTGTTGGCGATCCAACTAAACAGCGAGACATTGTGGCGAAGAAGCCATATCATGCATCGTGTAAACGAAACACATTGTTTTTACGATGCTGTACAATATCCAATCATTTATTGGCAAGGGCAAGACGGATACGACATCACGTAGAGAAGTTCAACTAAATTACACTTCATTTTTGTAATCAAAATTAATTCACAAAATAAATAATTTTTTAATCACCAAAACGAATTGTTACATAAAACGTAGCCATCTGGTGGCAAAACGGAGTTCGGCGGGTTTGCTAGTTCAATTATAATACAATACACAACATTTTAGAGAACACAAAGATATTTTGGGCATTTGCTTCGGAAAGCCAAATTCAAAATCAGGGAAACTAAACATTTTTTAAAGGGCGCTAAACTCAGCGTCGTCAGTCCTGCATCTGCAAGATACAATACCTTTAAGCGGCGTCCAGCCTTTGCAATTCGTTTTTTTTTTTTTTTTTTTTTTTTTTGGCAGTGAGCACATGTTATTAAGCAGTCAGAGAAACAACAACTATGCGCTAGGACTGGGATAAGATTCGAGGAGGTAAGAACTGCGAATGGCACCTGTCAGAGATAAACGCCCAGAGATTGCCCTTTCCTTTTTAATTGGCCAAAGTTGTTGAAATATCTGCGCTTGCTTTTCCGTCAGGTTGGAATTTTCTGCATCGAGAAAGGAAAATGTATTCCAATTTTTTCTGTTGGTTTCTTATATATTCTTGAAGGGTATTATAATTTCAGTTTGAAGCTTGCAACGCAGTAAACATACCTTTTCGACCCTATAAGGTATATATATTTCTGATCAGCATCAACCTCCGAGTCGATCTAGCCCTGTTCGTCTGTATGTTTCCACGGAAACTAGTCCCTTAGTTGTCAGTTTTAATTTTATTAAAATCGGACTACTATATCATATTGCTGGCAGGAAGAGGAAGACAGGAAGAATAGGACACTTTTGACAAAATTTTAAACATACCATATTGTATTCTTCTAGAATTTCTATTTAAATTTTATGCAAATCAGATGATTTCATGATTAAGTCTAGAGGAACGTTCAAAATCTAGAATGTAATACTGTAACTGTAAAACTGGAACTAACTGTAAAACTGTAATATAGTACAGGGAAACGTTCGTTTTATCAAATTTAATTCATAATAATCCTATTGAATGTTGCAAAGGTATGCCAACTTTGGCGATACAATTGAATCATTATAATTTAATCCAATTTGATTAGATGAAAAGAAAAATTTTCAAAAAAATACAAAGCATTTATACATATAATAAAAATCGTTTTTAATATTTTCCTATTCATATTACAGTTACAGTTTTACATTCACAGTTTTGGATTTTCCCTCTACATTTAACGATGCTTCTATAGAGCTATATGGTATAATCATCCGATTTGCATAAAACTAAAATAAAACTAAATACATTTCTTTCATTCTATGGCTTCTACATGATTAAGTAGTCCGATTTTTATGAAGTTCTAGATCAATACAAAAAGGCCATGGCTTAAATTATATAAAAATATGAAAACTAGCTTAGTAAAAATTTTTTTCCACAACATTTTACAATTATTCCTATTGTACCGAGCTATATGATATAGTCGTCCGATCCGGCCGGTTCCGACTTATATAGTAGTGAGAGCATATATAAGACTATCTGCAAAGTTTCATTTAGATAGCTCAAAGCTGAGGGACTAGTTTGCGTAGAAACGGACGGACAGACGGACATGGCTTGATCGACTCGGCTGTTGATGCTGATATCCTTTACTGCGTTGCAAACTTCTGACTAAAATTAGAATACCCTGCAAAGGTATACAAATTATAACTTCGCCAATTTTTAACATATTTGCATAAAATTTAAGATATAGCCATATTGTAGTATTCTAGAGTTTCGTTAATTTTATCAAAATTGGACCACTATAGCTGCCATAGGAATATACAACAAAAATTCTACATTTTTTCGCTAGCAACATTCCTTGCTGGCAACATATTTTTCTAGCAACAATGATTTTAAGTCAGTACCCGCGAAAGCGGGTATTTAATTTAAATTAGTATTTAATTTAAATTTTCTTATAAGTAATTATTAATAATCGAAGGATCGAAGGAACCTACATATATTGCGTACATATTGGTATTCTACTAGTATTTTCCTACCAAAATTTCACTGATGCTTGGTGTTGTTTTGTTCCTTATTCCTAACGGCCATTGCCATCTACGACTTTTTTTAGACACTTTAGTTCTTGCCCCCGATTCTGCTGCTACCTTGTTTTTCTGTCACTGCCTCGGTCTTACCGGCTCCATGTCGGTCGTCGTCTACGTCCTCTTCCATGGATATTGCATTTTAGAAACTCTGGTGAAGCAAATGATTCACCTGATTGTCATTTGGGACAGATGTATAAGTTTGTGTACAGTTCGACTTGCCGCAAGGCTGAGAGATTTGATTAATTTATTATAAATGAGGTTATAAATCTGACAGCTTAGAAATCTGCTCTACTAAAGGAACCAGACTATTTTTTGTATTATTATTTATTCCAGAAGCACTGAGAACAAACCAAGATAACAGTCCATTAAACTTTGCACTCTCTGAACTCACGCGTTAGGAAAACTGCTTTCAATACCTCTTCAAGGCTCCCATTTTTAACACACAAATTGAAGGATTTAATTAATTTGCAATATACATACATATAAAATGTGATAAGATAAATATTCATATATATATATATGAATAATAGAGCACTTCAGTCAAATTAATGCCACCATGCGTATACGTAACATTTCCCGGAAGTGGACGACTACTTTTATCCCTTGTGCCGTTTTAAAGACCGGAAGCACTTCCTAAGCACATAATGGGTGTCATAGATAAAGGGTGTTCGTTTTAACGTTTACTTATCATACCATATTTACATTTACAGTTGTACATTCACAGTTTTGCATTTTCCACTACGTTTAACGATCGTTTCTAGTCAGCTATATGATATAATCATCCGATTTGCATGAAATTAAATTCTGAAATATTGTTAAATGGCTTAATCCTCTGAACAGATAAACATATGTTGAAAAACAGTGAAATTTACGATTTTTATTTTTAATAAATTTATTGAACTCTCCTATGGAAACTATATAGTTGTCCGATCCGGCCCCTTCCGACTTATATAGGAGTGAGAGCATATATAGAAACTATCTTTAAAATTTCATTCAGATAACTTCAAAACTAAGTGAATATTTTGTGGCTAGATTGACTCGGCTGTTAATGCTGATCAAGAGTATAAATACTTTATATCGTCGGAAATGCCACCTTCACTACCTTGCAAACTTCCAGCTAAAATTATAATACCCTGCAAGGGTAAAATAAATAATAATACGAAAATTACTACTAATTTATTGTAAAAATTATAGCTGTTACGATCCCTGATTATAACGAGAAACGTTAATCTGCAAGATTTTGTGTGATCTTCTTGTGGGCATTAATGCATCGGCGAGAGCCTCCACCAGAAGCTGAAAATCTTTGAGATCATCGACAGGCGGAGACGTCGTCCCAACGTATTTAAAGTCTCGTATCTCCTGGCAAATGAGAAAAAAAAACTAAAACAAATTTATAAAAATAACTTTTAGCTAACACACAAGAGGAATTTTTATTTGAGAGCCAGCATACAAAAGTGTAAAAGCATCCAAGAGAGACGGCCAGCTAGGAAACAAGAAAGATACCCCCAAACTAAATGGCATAGATGGGATGGGACGGCGAACTAGGAAGTGGTTCGGAGAAGCCAAAACCAAACACGAAAGCCAAATTCGAATCCAAATCTGAAACGCTGGTATATATCTGAAAGAACGCAACAGCAGCAATGATTTTCTCTACTTAAAATTCTTCTGGCTGGGTTTTTTCTCTTTTATTGAGTTCTTTTCGGGATAATGCTGTTATAGATACACACTGAAACCGCTCGGCCGGCTCTGACTTATTATTTGCTCACATTTATCGCTGTTTTAGTTTCTTATTGCAACTTTTCATGACCATCATTTGCACGCACACAGAGACGGATAATCAACATTTCACATTTATTTTTTACATTTTATTTTTCGTAAAATTAAAAATGGTTCCTTTTGCGCTCCCCTCTTCTACTATATGTAGTATAAATTCGTCTTTATGTATTTTTATACCGTAGGCTATCTCTGCACATATAGATATATATAGGTTTTTGGGTATGTTTGTATATATAACTATATATACATATAATTCGCGCACTGTTCTTCAAACGCCTTGCCCGCGTTGCTCTATGTGCTCAACTGACACAGCGCTGAAAATTTTTTCTCGATTTCCCCGAGGAAAATGTAAAAATCCGCTGAATTGCGCCTTGCCGATGCTCTTCGGTGCTCATTGTTGTCCTAAAAATAAATCCACTGTTCTCTAAAAAAAAAACGCTCGAGCGTGAGACCTCTACCTTTTTCTTAATCTCTTTCTTTTTCTCTGTTTCGGTCTATGCGTCGGTCGATCTCTGTCTTCATCTCAACTCTCTAATTCTCCCTAAAATTCTCCCGATTTTATATATCAAGCGAGGCGCGTGCCGTGATTGAGCGTCATTATGCGTAAACCGACTGCATTCACGATCACTTCACAGCAGATATTTCGATGTCTATAATGCCGTGTTTATGTGTGATGTGTACGTGTACACATTTGTAGTATGTAAAAAGCTGTTCGAGGGCGGGGGCATTGTCAAATGAGCCATTGATTTATTATACTCTTGCAGGGTATTATATTTTTAATCAAAAGTTTGCAACGCAGTGGGGGAGACATTTTCGACCCTATAAAGTATATATATTCTTGACCAGCATCAACAGCCGAGTCGATCTAGCAATGTCCGTCTGTCCGAATGAAACTTTGCAGATAGTCTTATATATATATATATATGATATATATGATATATTATATATGATCTCCCTAATATATCAGTCGGAACGGGTAGGATCGGACAACTAATTTAATAGCTGCCAATAGAACCCATCGGAAAATTTTGAGGAAACAAAAAAAACCTAACTAATCCATTTTCCACATGTTTTTATAACATGGCCGTTTTGTACTATTACAGAATTTCGGTTTTAAGTTTTATCCAAATCGGATTACTATATCATATAGCGACCATAGGAATATATATATCAATTTATTTATTTTGAAAGGGAAATCACAGCTGATTGGCTTTGTTGCTCACAACATTTTTCGCTCGTTACATTTATTTTATGTCAGTACCCGAGAAAGCGAAAAAGAGAGAAGATTTTTCTTTTTCTTCTTCTACTTACTGTAAGGGTATTTAAACTTAAAAATAATTTCCTCATATCTCAATTATTTATGTACAAAAAGTATATGCCTGTGAAGTCTGCAAAGACTGCTGATGTGGGGCGAGTCTATTACACTAGCGGCTGTCAAGAACAATCCGAAATTATAGATTTCCTAATTATTTGGTTAGCTTTACGAAGGCGCAGAGAAAAAAACATTTCCTGCCACGAATATAAAATACTTCCAACATTTATCTTATAACGGTAAGTTTAAAATTTATCCATGAAATTTCGAACACACTTCTGCTGAATTCTAAATTTTTTTTTTTTGTTTTGGGTTGGTTACTTAATTTTCA
>VNJU01004307.1:0-37380 GCA_008042675.1 Drosophila seguyi
AAATGCGGAAGTATTTGTTGCTTGTTGTCACAGCATTTCGGAATGGGAAACCTCAGCCATGCAAACGCCTCAGATTTTTCTTTTTTTGGGGTTTGGGTTATTTTTGGTGAGCATTAGCATCCGTGTTCAATTGCCCCTCGGCTTTCGAGGCTACTTTAACGTGGTTGATAAACATCCTTCCCAAAACGGAGACCGCCTCGCTCCTTGTTGTTGTTCCTAATTTCATTGTTCATTGATGGGCAGCCTGCACCTGAAGGGCTGACCAGCTGAGCTCCAGCTTCCAACTCATCTCGAATGTGCATATATATCCTGGATCCGGATCCGGCATAGTGCGACGAATTCTGGCGCAGAGGCCTCAACAATAATTTCGATTACGGAATGTGCGCACCGAAGCCTGGGCAGCCGCTTGTGCAATTAAATGTTAATCGATTGTGTTTGTGTAATATGTGTGTGGGAGGTGGTGGGCGTAAGGCACGCCCCAAACTGCATATGTGAGTGGCGGGCTAAGGGGGTTTCTGACCCCTGCATCTGGGAGGGGAAAGGGAAGGACACTCGTGTGTCTGAGGCGTAATTAATTGTAAATAATTGTGCATGTGTCAGTTGCAATTTATTTATTTGCCAAAGACATCCCTTCACCAATAAAAGGCTAATGGGAGCAGGGGCAAATAAAGCTTAGATTAACCTTTCTTAGGTTGCCTTAAAGTTCCCAACTCATTTGTATGCGGAACAGCCTCCGGAATGGTCAATAAGAGGGACATCTTAAGCTGACCCTCATCCAGACCTTCCTTACTCAAAAAGGGATGAGATGGACTTCGTTATGCGTAGCATATTGCGTATACGCCGCGTTGCCTCCTGTAGTTGGGATTTCCAGCTGGGGAAGCGGTCTTAACTTGTTTCCCAGTATTTGCATGTCAAACGCGTGCTAATTTCAAATTACTGCGACACTCCGACTCAGTCTTCCCATGCAGGGCACACCTTCCCCCTTTTATTTGCGGGTTTCCTCCAGCTCGAACGCATTATTTATGACTTGTACGCTTTCTGCGTCATTTTATAAACATTTTCCAAACATGTTCGGCTCCGACCTCGGAAAAGTTGTCGGTGGCTGCTGCAGAGTATAAAATGTATAAAAAAGGCGAGCGACTTTATGTTTTATTTATGAGCCACGCATCCACACACAAAGTTCGCAGGGGACTCCTCTTAATGTGGCCAGTTCAAGGGAAGAGGAAGCGTTAACCTTAAAGAAAATAATGAGGCATCAAAGAGGTAAGATTACTCCTATCGATACGCCGATATTCAGAAGTCTCATTAGCAAAGAAAGTGGTTTCCATATGTCCGCAACTAGGTCAAAGGTCGCCTTTAACTGTGATCAGATCAGGAGAGGGGAAAACAGGACGCAGTTATCGATATACCGACTTGCATGCGCCTGATTACCACTGAAAGTGGCTGCCATATGTTCGTGAAAGGGTCAAGGGTTAACTACCCGCCCAAGTCAAGTTCCCCGAGCAACTTGAGCCACAAACCGCAAACCACAAATCGCCGTTTAAATATTAATACATCAATCCACTTAATATGCGAGTTTGTGCCATCGAATGATGCAATAAATATAAAAGGAGGAGCACACAGACACTCGGCTAAAGATGGTGCCCATATGCTGATGCTGTAAATCCTTCTTCAGCTCCATCTGCAGTGTCTGTGGGAATGGGAATCGGAATGGGAATGGAAATGGTAGTGGGAACGGTAGTGGGTCTCTCATCCACTTCACTTTATGATGAGTTTTCCCTGGCCGGGTGATGGATGCATCGGCACACACACCATAAAGGGACCACAAAGAGATTCTCCATTAAAGTTACAGCCACCAGACTTCAATGGATTTTCATATTTTTCGGGCTTCTGCTTGTGGGATGTTTTCTTTCGGTTCGGCTGGCAAAAGTCAACCGCAATATGCCAGAAACGCAAACAAGATTGTAGGACGCCAAAGACAAAACAAATTCCTGGCATAAGAGCGCACTTCCTGAGAATCCCCGTCGTTCCACCCTAAAACTGCCCCACCCTGCGGTGGTCCTGGCATAAGGGAAGTGGGCCCCTTGTTTACTTGGAGAACTTGTAAAGAAAACATCAACTTGGATTTCCGACACAACTGACTGTGGAATGGGTGCAATAATACCGGGAAAGCAACAACTTGCCCACAGAACGGGCAGATATCAAAGCAAAATGTTGCATTAAAACTTAAGAAATCATTGGGAAGGCCGAAGGTTGCCGGGATAAGCAGGGGAAATAGAATATATTCCTTGCGTAGCACTCAGTCCCAAGTTTCCGTGGCAGAGCACTTGTGCGTTATGACTGCCCGAGCAGAACCTAATACAAGGTCCGTTGTGATAGGCAATGTCACGCCCACCAGCCTTGTAACGAAAATGTTTTCTTTTTCTGGAAGAGTTTGCGTTACTTCCGAGTGTCTTGGAAAACGGAATTCAAGAAAGTGTGAATGTCTTTATTTTAGAAAATACTTAGGTTCCTTAAGATTTTTCGGCTTTCAATATTAAATTCAAATATTTACTACTGTTTTTCCAGAATAATAATTATGAGATTCGGAGATGAAACAACATTTAAAGTTCGACTTAAAAATTATAAATTCTTGAGCTCGTTTAAAAATACATTTAATATTAATTGTATATCTTAAGATTTATTAATATATTCCGATAATTAACAGTTTTTAAACTTATACAATAAATTAAAGAAAACATGTTATGGCTATAGTAAATATTTAATTACGCTCGAAAATGTTATGAGATTATTTAAGCAAGAAAGGCGGCTAAAGTTGCTCTTATTTTCCTGACGTTTGTACAATATATGTTCAAGTTATCCAAAAATTATTACTAGAGGTAAATAAATTATATAAAAATATAATAATTAATGATTTTGCAAGTGTAAAGAAAGTCAGCTTAATTCCGTATTTATTTGTGGTTTTTATTGTTTCCCCATGTAAATTTTTAAACGTATACCATAAGGGTCTTTTTAACGTTCGTGGTTTAACACTTTAAATTCCGTTTAAATATTTCCGGATTAAGCCCCCTTTGCTATTCCACATCTCCCCATAAGTCCCCATTCAAGTTCAAGTCAACCCTTATTATGGAGGCCTGAAACCGCAGCGAAAAGCCGGTTCGCTCGCTGGAATTAATTTTGGCTTACACATTCTTGGCCAATGAGATTTATGCGTTGCTTACACGTTGTTGTTGAGCCGTTGTACTTTCTTTTTTCCGGCTCTCTTTCTCTCCCTCTCTCTGTGAGTGTGTTTCACCCACATTTTTGTCGCGAAGAGCAAAAGTTCGGGAAAAAAGGCGCTAACGAAAAATATTTGTTTTGATTTGGGTTCCGCTTTCGCCTCGAATTTCTTTCAACAGCCGAAGCCGTGCCGCACGTGTTTCGTTCGAAAAAAGCCGACGCCTGCGCCGAAAACGATTTCGAAACTTGACGAAACATCGGCTTTAACGAACTGCCAACGACTGGGACACGAAGCAAGAGAGCGTTCGGCTGCGAGGGCCGAGGTCCTGTCGCCTGTGCCAATGAAGCGAACCATTGAGCTGGCCGATGCGAAATCAGTTTGACTCGAACTTGCTCCGGAAGTGGAAGTCAGCACCGCGAGTTTTCCACCAAAAACATAAAGGAAAAGCTAAATCTAGAACCAAAATAGAATCATAATAAATAAATCATAGATAAATCCAAAAACACGTACGACCTAATGGCAAATTACTCTGAAAATAAATACGAGTACTCTGGTGCTAATAAAACGAATTAAAAATCAATTATTCGGCAGTGTTTTAAACAATTAAAAGTAATTCCGCGTGTGGACTTGTGTGTGCGGTTGGTCATAAAAATAATTCGTGCCGCAACAGCAGGCGACAATAAATTTTGCGGTTGGATCGTTAAAATTTCGCTAACCTGAGTGCAGCGGCAGAAAGCAGCAGGAAACCGAGGAGAAGCGAATGAGTACGGGTCTTTGAGTTTTCCCTTTTTATTATTTAAGTTTTTTTTTTTTAGCAATTTGCATTCAGCAGGCGCTGTGCGAGGGGAAAATTCATTAAAAATACAGCTGCAGCTCAAGACGAGACGGTTGCTCGCTCAGCCCTGTGCCACATAAATTTCACGGCAATCAGCCGGCGCTGCAAGTCATCCAAACTTCATTTGTTGCTACTCGGTACTCGGTGCTCGGTGCTCGCAGCTCGGGCCATGCACTCTCTCTCTGCTCCCAGGATCCTTGCTACTTCCACTGCTCCTTGGCCCGGCTCCTGCAGCTGAAATATTGCTTCCATTATTTATGTTAAGTTTATGCAACATTCTCCCTACTTCCTGCTGCAGCGGCACCAGCAGCCGCTTCGACTCCTCTCTTGTTTTTAATATCCTTCAGCTTGTAAAGGAATTACTGCTCCTCGAGCCGGGAACTAAGAGAAAGCCCGACTCGAGTCTCGCGGCATTTGGCCGGGGCTTCACCGCATTTCGTTTTATGTTGTTTTTTGGCATCATCGTCTTTCATTTTTTCAGTTCGTTCGTCTATTTCCATCATTTGGCTCGTTATTCAAACATCATCTTTCTGGTTCATTGCACTAGGTGGCAGGGTAAGGATAACAAGGAGCCAGCAGACAGAAGCCAGCAGCCAGTGGGTGTTATTGCCATGGAGTGCATTAATAAATCAATTGTTTTTGCATCTCAAAGAGCCCGTTTATCAGCGCGAATTGACAGTTCTCTGATAGAGTGAAGCAGAAATCTGAAATGTAATCGATGTCAGACAAAGCAATTTGCTAACAAGTGAACTCTAATTGGGGATGCAAGGGGAATCAATGAAACGGAAGCTTGCAGAAGAATTTTATTAATTTAAAATTCATTTAGATACAGCCAAGTTAATCAAGGCATTTAATAACGACTAACGTTAAAACTAAGAAGTAAAAAAAATGTTCGTTTAAATAGGTGTTTAAATCAAATATATTGTAGTGCCATTTAGTGCTTTTATTATTTTATAATTTTTGTATTGCTTGTTCATGAATTTTATATTGGTTTATAATTTTAGTTTAGTTTGTTCATGAACTTTAGACAACGACAAACTTTTGATGGCATTGTTTATGTTATTTTAAATGTGTATTTTTTGTTTGCTCCTGAGTTTCCATAAAAATAAAGTCCTTTACTTTGAAGCGAACTCTAAATTTAATGTAGTAAAAAATAAACCAGTTTTGAGGCTTCAACAACCAGTTTAAGTTTGTTCTCTTTAAGTTTCAGCAACTAAATGAATAAATTTTATCCCCTCCCACAACCAATTTAATTTCTTCACATTTCTAATGAGGCAAACTGGTATTTTCCGACCAAAAGAGCTATTTTCTTTTTCGCGGAAACTAACCGTAAGCTATTTGGTTACCAAAATGGACCGCAAGGATACGTGTGCTGCTGCATTCTCGCCTCAAGCTCATTAACTGTTTGGGGCGCTTTCTGCCAGATTGTTATTTTTCCCCACAGCCGAACAAAGGATAATTGAGGGGAAAACAAAACATTTACTAATTAGCACTCCCAGGCTCCACACAATGACTGTAAAATTATCAAATCGTTTTTCTGTGTTTTTGGTTAATAATGCAAAAATAAAGGAAAGGATTTGTTGGTTTTCCGTTGTATATTTTTTGAGAGGAATCGTTGAGAAGGAAGATGATTTGCTGGCTACAGTGGGAAATTTAGGTTTCATGTTTAACTACATTTCGTAAACATTTTTATAGGGTATATTATAGAAACAAAGTATTATATTTTTATTACATAAAATCAGTCGATTAAATCAAGATTTCTCATGTAGCAAGGCTTCCTCTTTTGTTACATTGTCTGCTGTTCACTTATACATTTCTAAACAAGAGCACTTTGATTAAATATTTAATTTAATATTTTTACTCCATTAATTTTTTGAAGCTTGAACATAATTCAATTTGGTCTTAAACTAAATTTTCAAAACCTTTGGATAAGTGTACCCGCCGTTCTGTCTCTCAGTTCCTCCTCTGATCCCCCCCAGACATTTGCGAACAATTCCATTTGCGCGCTGGCTGTCAGATCTCCGGGCATTGCTCAGCTGCCTGGCCGACAATTCTGCAATTCTCCTGTCGCAGCCGCAGACAAAGAAGGAGAGACTGACACAGGAAGGGCTGGGGCAGGAGCTGGAGGAGAAGATGGAGCAGGAGCAGGAGATGACAGCCATGAATGCCATTTCTTCTGCTACCTTCGAGCATAATTTACATTGTATTCCGGCTTGAGTGTGCAGTTGAGGCTGTCTTTTATGGTTTGTCTTGGCTCAATTCGCTTTGGGCTTGGTCTCGCTTTTGGGATTTATTTTTTGTCTATATATATATATTTTTATATATTTTTGTACAATGCGAAAATTTTACTTGTCACAGCTGAAATGGAGTTTGCAAGCCGAAACGCAACTTGGCTTCAATTTATACATGTCAGGCTTGTTAAGTTGGCCCAGAACTGGACTCGGGCAGACTGATTGCATCATAATTACCCCAACTGCCTGTGCTTCCCTGATTTTTCCCCCTAAGTGCTTTTTAACGAGCTCTCTTTTCGGTTGCTGCCACTGCCGTTTGTTGTCCGTTTTTGGAAAAGGGCAAAAATAGTCCTGACATCCACCACAACAAAAAATTGGAACATTTGTTTCCCACGATTTTCGACCGTAACTTTCCCCAGTGAAATGCCCATCCACAGGCTAGCCCTCTCAATTCTGTCGTAATAATCTGGTACATGGACCCCATAATTTGTAATTTCAACCTAATTACTTGAAACCCAGGCCCTGGTCATGGGGGCGTGGAGAAAGAGCGGCCAAGGGCCCAGCTAAACATTGTTGTCGGCAATAAAAAATGTCAAAAAAGCACAGCAAAGGCAACAAAACGCCCATTTTGGGTTCAAATCAAGGCCATAACGACACGCCCACTCACACGCACAGTGTATGTGATTTTTGTATTTGGATCTGTATCCTTTGCTGGCGACATATGTTAATGGTTTGACGGCGATTTCTAGGTCATTACAATTGATTTTTACGCCTGTGAGGGCTTGTTTTGTTAGGTAATTAAAAATAAGGGAGGAGATATATAATTGTTTTTCTTATGAATTTTGAAAATCACTTGGTAATTGACTTGGGAAAAGTATATATTAAATAGTGTCTTATTATTTCATTTTATTGATGAATATAATGAATGTTTAATAAGGCCTCGACAAACCTTTCAAATACTCCTATGTTTCTAGTCTCTTTTCGCTCCGATATTTCTTGATAAATCCGATTTGTTTTGACATTTCAATTACGAAATAGTTTAAAATAAAAAATCTAATTAATAAATTCAAGAGCATTAATATTTAAATCCTGTGTCAGACAGTGGATCTACAGCTACCAAAAATTGCCCAGCACAAATAAAATACAAATATATATATTTTTTTGTGGGGGGAATCAAATATTTATATATTGGAGCGCCAATTCAGTTGAGTTGAGTAAGTGGATCAGCCATTTTCCGGTGCCTCTGAGGATGGGAGGGCAGCCAGAATGAGTCTGGCAACCCAGGAAGCTGATATGGAATGTTCATTCATATTTCATTCTGCGAAATTGTTCGCGACCAAGTCAGTGAGTGCAGCAGAAATGTCAGCCTAACAGTCAGCTAAAGTGCATTGCCATGGAAAAACAAGAAACAAAATTGGGTAAATATGCAGACTGTTGAATGCTCTTATATAAAAACCGAAAATATTTTATTAAAAATCCATGCAAACAATAGGAATAGGAGTCTTAAATGATTAAAACAAACTTATGGGTAATATTGTCCCTTCTTCTCTTACTAAAGATATTCCTGACAAAACTTTTAAAAGCTCTTCGTTTTGCGCACCCATTAATCCCATCTAATAGGTATATTTTATTACGTCTTAAGCAACATCCTTCGATTGCCACTTACACTTAAAAGCCGCAATATGGCGAACTCAATTCTTCCTTCGGAATTCCCTCGGACATAAAATGTTAAAAAATGCAACAAAGGCCATTGAAGTGCAATGAAAATGCCGTCATATCCCGTTGGTAACAACGGTTACAACTGAAATCAGCGGTTACGATGACGGCGACCGTAAAAGTAACTGCTACAATGACACAGCCGTTACTGCCGGCCCATCCATCGCATGTAGTAACATACACAACGCATTGCCGGGGCCATAAAATAGTAACATCAATGAAACGCATTCATACGTGCCCATATTCGTCTATATGTACATACGAACGTACATCGTACGACGGCCGACCGGAATAAAGTGCTATTAATAATAAATGTTGCATTGGCACAGGGCGAGCGAAGCCAAATGAACTTGGTTTTGGCCAGGCGAAGTGCCGAAAACAACCAGTCATAGCCCCTTCAGAGCGGGGGACTCCCCGCAGTGAAAACCAAGCTGCATTGCGGGCGTCCATTGTTTTTATTTTGAAGCCTTCGATAAGGGTAATTCAAAGGCAATTTGAAGTTTGCATTGACAAACAAAATAAATAACAAGGTTGTGGAGTAGTTACTGAAAAAATTCACAATATCTGAGTCTTTTTGAATATCAAGGAAATTCATTTTTTAAGTTAGGTATTTTTAATTATTTTCAGTTCATTTCAGTTAAATTCTATTATATGTATGTATTCTATATATGCTTGCTCAAATAAACAATCTATTTTAATGAGACAAAAAACAGTTATTAAATTTTTAAAATTCTCAGAAGTCAGGTTTCAAAGTGAAATATTATTTAATCCCGAGTATTTAATAAGCGTAATATAAGGGAATACTCTAATATGATGATTACTTTTGTGAAATTCAACCATTGAGGTAGAATATACAACCATTAGTGTATAATATATAACAATCATTTAAAAATGTTATTCACCATTTTATTATTATTATTTATTCTGTTTTTTTTTCTAAATTGAGAGTATAGAAATTTGTATTCAATTCATTAAAACAAGAATTTGTTCAAGGAGTTTGAGTTCTTATATCTACACATAGCTATCTCTCAATAGTTAAAAGGTTCAAAATAAAACTATTTATCAAGTCAAGGGTATCTCCTGCTTCGATTCCATATATTTACACGTGTTGCTGGAGCAAGTTGTAGTTGTGCAACATACAACACTGTAAAGCCCAGTCAGCGACAATAATAGGAGCAGGGGCACGGGCAGGAGCAGGAGCACAATAGCAAACGCCAGGAAGGCTGCCATAATAATAATAAATGCCATAATCCCCTGAAATCGGCGTTCCTCTGTGGCCATTTCTCCGCTTTCTCCGCGTGTGTTTCCTGGAGTTTTTTATTTTTATTTCCATTGTTTCGTCCGCAGTAACAACAACCGCATCGACAACAACAGAAACAATGGCCGAAGTGCAATTCGACGCGTCAAGTGAATTAAGCGATTTTTAAAGCTTTACGCTAAATGAAATTTGAATTGCCAAAGTGTTCACTTGTGTGTGCAAATTAAATTACGCAAATCAAATAAATGTTTTAACAAAACGAAAAAAAATAAAGCGAAAAACAAATAAATACGGAGCTGGAAAGGAGAATCAAAATATATTAAAAATGTGGCCCCAACAATGCCAGCGGAAGTGTGTGTAAAAAATTCCACGAATATAAACCATCAATCATAGATAAATACAAAGTTTAACAAAGCACAAAAGTAACTAAGAAAATAGTAAAATGTTTATTTTAACAGTAATCAAATTGCTGCTGATAGCACTGAATATATTCCCCAGTCGATTCACAAATCGACGGATTATGTTCCTCATCTACATGACGAATCTGGTGACGCACGGTAAGCTTAGATTGGCTTCTAAATCATTTTTGTTTTAATTTATATTTAAAACGATTTAAATTGATTGTCAAATAAACCACATGACTTTGTCTACGGCTTAAAAAAGTATTTAATGCAAGTAAGCGTAGATGTTAGGATTATTTTGGTGATAAGTTGATAAGTATATATATTTCAATTAGAACAAATAAATAATAGAATACGAACGATTATTATTATACGGCTATTAATCTTTACTTTTCGTTAGTTTTACTAATATTTAGTGACATTTCAATGATTCTATGTTACGTTTTCTATTAAAATAAGTAATTTTTATACATTTATTTGTCTAGGATCGAAAAAGAAATATTCTTTACTATGTATACTTATTCATTTAAAAATTCATTTTCTATTATACAAAATTTTAAATCTATTTAATTAAACTGCAATCTCCTGAACCTCTCGTCTTCTCTTTCCCTGTCAACTTTTTTCTTGGAAATCCTTTAACAAGCTTTTCCATACGCTCGTATTTCCGCTACCAAATACGTGTTCTTTCGCCATGCTGAAACTGTCAGATCTGGTCATAATTTAATTAAGAAAATGAGACCTCAAAACTTTGGCAACGCCGCT
The DNA here is from genome assembly GCA_008042675.1 of Drosophila seguyi. Classification (NCBI taxonomy): domain Eukaryota; kingdom Metazoa; phylum Arthropoda; class Insecta; order Diptera; family Drosophilidae; genus Drosophila; species Drosophila seguyi. The sequence continues at coordinate 10,424 of VNJU01004307.1, forward strand.
TGTCCTCGCCGGCAACCCAAAACTCTAGCCCCCCAAGAGCCGTGAACCGTGAGACAGGTGCAATGCTGGTGCCTACCTGGCGGGAGCCAGAAGGGGGGCGTGGCAGTGGAGGGAGTCGTGTGCCGACTGCACGACGCAGATAACGAGAAACACGGCCCCCATCTGCTGGTCAGGATGCAGACCATATTTTTTTATACCAATTACCTACGCAAGATTGCAAGGGTGTTTTGGAATAGTATAGAAATTCAATCAGTTATCCTTATTTTTCTTTGGATAGGTTCTTTAAAATTTATTTAATATTCTAGTCAAAAACAAAATAAAATAAAATTGTAATTAGAACCCAAATAGTTTTCTAAACAAATTGTATAAATTATCTTAGCTAAGTTTAAGGTTATATTTTAACTTGTATCTCATTTACTGCCTGCTGAGGTATCCCAGAGTCGAGTGGGAAAATAGAGAGAATTTTATTTTCCTTTTTTTTTGTGCAGCACTTCCGCGGCAAAGACAGCGGCACGAACACGAGCTGAATGCATAGAGGAGGAAAATACTCGTGCCAGGACAAAAGCTGCAGCAGAAGCAGCAGCAGCCTCAACAGGCTATAACTACGTGCTGCCATTTTCCCCATTTCCCTCGCTTTCCCCCTCATACCATACCCATTCCCGGGGCCAGATAAAAAATTGCTTTGTTTAATTATTTCATAATGACGCTGCGGCTGCGGCTGCCACTGTTGCTGCCACTGCTGCTGCTGCTGCCGTTGCTGTTGATTATATTTGGCCTGTGGGCCAGGGATTTCCGGCAACAGCTGCTATTGCTCCTCCATCAACATTTGCACTTCTTTATTTTTATTACCCGGCACACTCCGCCGGCCTTAAATGACTTCGTTATGGTTGCCATAGCGAAGGCTATGAACTTGCTTTACCCACAAATTATTCATACAGAGTTTCAAGAGTTTCTACGAAACTACTTTTAAGAGAAATTTTGCACAGAACCCAGAAAGGAATTTAGTTATATAAAAATTGAATTAAGCTAAGTTATTTAAATATAAGTCAGTAGTATCTATGTTATCTAAGTAACTAATCGTATATATATTACATTGGTTAAACAAAATTGGCCAAGTTAACTCTCTGCATAATGAGAAAGAAGCTCTTAATTAATTCCCGAGAAACCCCTTAAGTAATTCGAGAGGCGCTCATCAAAGCTCCTTCTTCCCTCTGCTCGGGCATAGAATTATGCCCCCCAAGTTCCCCCTCACTCACTCATTAACTAACCGACTTTCCCTGGCACTTTCCATTTGCAGTCATGATGGATGAGCCACGCTTCGCCCAGCCGATACCAAACGTTACCGTTGCCGTTGGTCGAGATGCCAATCTGCCCTGCGTTGTGGAGCATTTGGGTGGCTACAAGGTGAGAAAATGGGTATGGGGAAAATTCCGGGTAGGGAAAACGCCCCCAAAGAGACGGGGAAAAGCCGGTCGAACAAAGGGGGAGGCAGACTGTCATAAATCGTGCGTCAACTGAACGCAATGGTCGAACAACGGCCACTTGATGAAGGAGTTGGTAACCGAGACGGACACTGTCAAAAATCAATTTCACAAATTGCACAAAGACAGAGGCGATGGCTGACTGACTGACTGACAGGCAGGGAAACAGACTTTTGGGCCACTCAATTGGCAGTCGAAGATAAAGCGGCCGATCGAAATATTGTCCACAATTCAATGGAGATTCTGCATTCTGTCTTCCGATGACTTTCAGCTGTCATTAGCAAGTCGACGTATTGTTTGCCTTTGCCCGCAGCAACAATTTATGAGCTGTATATATGCACTAATCCACAATAAGCTAAAGAGACTCTCCGGACACTGGGACCTATGGTGCCCTCGACCAAGCAAAATGGCTAGAAAATCACTTATCATTTATCTCCCTCAGCTGCTGGCTGGCGCACACAGCGAGCTCATAACAAATCACAAATATTTACTCGCCATATCAACTTCATATAAAACACTGTCCCCGGGACTAGCACGAGTCCTGCTCCTTGCTCTTATTGGACTTTTGTCAACATTGGCCTGGCATAAGGACATAAGGGAAAGTTGGTAGAAAAACGGGGCAGAAAGGCGAGAAACTCATTGCTGTCAGTCCTTGGGCTGAGGGTAAATTTGAAAAGTTTGCAGCTGACCGAAGGCTGGGGAAATCCTTGCAATCCTTCTCTGGATGCATTCAGAGAAAAGGAGAAAGGAATAATGTTTAAAGGGGAATAAAATAACGGCAAACGTTATTAACCCACATTTTTTAAGTTCTTAAAAACCACGGAATGGACTTGTAAAGCCTTTAAGCATATTTTTGGAATTTTTGATTAATTTAAAGAATATTTCAGAAAGTATTTAAGAGACTCTCTGTTGTAGTTTTTTCCTGTGTACCATATCTTCTGCTTGTCACACGCAAAGGCAAAAACGAAGTCCAAAGAAAGTGCGAATAGCAAAAGGCGCAAAAAAAAGTGTATTAAAAATGCGGAAACAGCTGTCAGGCTGTCTTTATCCTTGGTCCTGTGTCACAACATGACGTTCATTTATAATGGCAGGACCTCAGCAGCACACATGCGTTTAGCAGGGAACTGGGCCCAAGCAGGACTGTTAGATCTTTAAAGAGAGACCCTGTGGGGGGACTGATGACATTAGCTGGAAATTGACCGAATCGATTTTCGCAATTGCCTGTTACTCGCAGGTGGCCTGGATCCACATCGACCGGCAAATGATACTGACCATCCACCGACATGTAATATCGAGGATTCCGCGCTACAGCATCACCTACACGGACAACACGTGGCTGCTGCATGTGAACCAGGCGCATCAGGACGATCGCGGCTACTACATGTGCCAGGTCAACACGAATCCGATGATTAGCCAGGTTGGCTACCTGCAGGTTGTGGGTAAGTATCATCCTATAATTCCCCGATATCCGGGTAATTGATATTTTCGCAGTGCCCCCAAACATTCTGGATATCGAGAGCACGCCGTCCTCGGTGGCGGTGCGTGAAAATCAAAATATCAACATGACATGCCGAGCCGATGGATTCCCATCACCGAAAATCATTTGGCGGCGTGAGGATGGCGAGGAAATTGCCGTTGAGAAAAAGAAGAAAGGTATGGGAAATGGGGAAAAACCTATGAATTGGGGGATATAGAAAGATATTATACAAGATTAATTTTAAAGCTTAAAAGAGTAGTATCATAATGTAAACACATTTTCCCCTCTCTGATAATTGCCTTTGGATAATAACGTTTTAAATTTGACATTCTCTATGGGAATTTTATTTTCATGTTCTGGACATCCACCTGCATCGTTAATATAAATACCAAAACCAATACCAGTTCTTGTGTACGATGGCGATGTCCTGCCATTGACCAAAGTGAGTCGCAATGAAATGGGCGCCTATCTGTGCATTGCTACCAACGGAGTGCCGCCCTCGGTGTCCAAGCGGATCATTCTCGACGTGGAGTGTGAGTATTCGATGCCAGAAATGAGGAATGAAAACCATTCCAATAGGGGGCAATTTGGGACGAGTTCGTTTGGGAGTCTGTGGAGAGGACTGCGTATTATATTAGACCGTAGTTGGGGCGCTTTTGCCAGTTTAGTTGAAACACGCGCGCGCACTTACCTGAACGCGAGGAGGCCATTCATCCAGCCAGGCATCTATCCATCTATCCATCCACCCATCTATGCTGCAGAGCACACAGGCATCCATCCATTGGGCGCCCAGCCTGCCATATTCCTTGGTGGAGCTGATGTTGCTACCTGGTGCTCATCAATTTAACTGCACGCTCGTTGCTCCGGCAATGAGTGACAAACGCAGCTAAGCTGCCGCCATCTAATGCAGCTGATATATAACAAGGTGTATGTGTATAGAATACACTGGCAGAAAATAGGTAGATAGGGAAATTATATTATATTGAAATATATGTTTGAAATTTAAATGGCATTTAAAAAAGCTTTTCGTTGTATATTATCTTATTAATTACCTTTCAAGGTATACATTAAATTTTTAACAATTACTTGGTATTTTGTAAATAGGCTTTCATAAAATAAGCCAAAACTTAACATTCTTGAAATTAATGAATAATACTTATTTATAACAATTTTCCTAAACAAATTCTTTCTTCTATAAATCTAAGGCAAATAGACTCTTGTTTTTCAATTCTTTTAGAAATAATCGAGAGTTCAGTTTAAAGGAGATAATTAATAATAAATTAATCATCCCCTTATAAAAATAGGCATATAAATTTTTAAAAATATATTTCGTTAATAGCATTAAATTTTTCTCAGTGACTTTAGTTAGGGAGATACCGTGTCCTGGGCGTAAAAGTTACGCTTCCATTGCACGCCGTGCGCCAGTAAACGCTTGTTAATCCTAACGAGTTTCAGTCAGCCTGGCTTTTCCCCCCGCTAACTTCTAACTACCCCCGACTACGCCCCTGCGCCACCATCGCCAGACCCCCCTTGACAATAATTCACGTCACGTACCTGCAATAAAGTCACTTGCCGGCGCTGCACGTATGACTTTGACGGCGTTTTTCTGTACCGCCGCGCCGTGTATGTGTGTTTTTCTCTCTATTTTATTATTAACGCTTTTGTGCGTGGCTGAGCCGATGGGACGGGACGGGCGGTACCAAGGGGGCGGAGTCATCCTGGAGCGGAGCCAGCCTCAAATTGCAGGTGTAGTAGGCATTGTCAGGAGCGTTTACAATTTCCAACAAGCTCGCAGGGCCTTTCAATTTTGTTGCGGGGGCTCGGTTTCGGTTTCACGTTTGGAGTTGGGTTTTACTGGCTGGAAATGCGCAACCTAATATATAGTTTCGTTGAGGTTGGCTTAAAAAAAGCACACACCCACATATATATTTTGTGTTAAGTGAGATGGAAGGCTTAATATATTGGAACGCACACAGAGACAAAGACGGATGTTGAACGATTAGGGTTAAGGCAAGGGAAAATGGTGTTTAGTTTGAGTGGAAGGACTTAATGAAAAGAATACAATATATTAAGCGATGAAGTGTACATTGAATTTCATTTACACAATCTCTTATTATTTTTTGATATAAGTTTATATATATATAAAAACTTTTAAATATAACAATAAAGGTATTCCTTGATATTTTTTATTAGATGAATAAGAAACCTACAAACAAGGGAATTAAAAGCCTAAAATATATAGAATATTAAATTACTAGTTAGTCATATAATCATATTCAATATTTTTATTCATAAACCATAAGAATTTGAATTTTTAAAGATATTCATTGAAATTTAATAAGCTCCACGGTCACGAAACGAATTGCCTGTGCTCCTCGGAAAACTCTTTTATGCCACGGGGTGGGATAGACTAAAGTGACAAACCCATCCACAGCACGTACTTCCGGCTAAACTTAATTTTTTTCCAACATCCCCAATCCCCTCGTTTATGCTGACGTGTTGTCTTAGCCATATTGTATATTGCTCCACTGATAGTATATATATATATGGTTGGCTGTGCGAGTCTCTGCTTCTGAGTTTTCCAGCTTAGTCACTGCACTTTCATTTTAAGCTGGGAAAAAAACATAAAAAGAAGAAAACTAACAAAAATGACAGACAGACGGACCCAGAAAACGTTGAACAGGCGTAATGCTGCCGCTTATGCGTGCTTTGCAACGACACCTGAACGTCCTCCCCCAGGTGCCATTTACATTTGCTAACGTTCCATATCAACCTCTCGTTCCGCTCCCATCCGCAGTCTCGCCCATGATTTGGGTGCCGAACCAACTTGTTGGCGCTCCATCCGGCACAGATGTAACCATCGATTGCCACACGGAGGCGCATCCCAAGTGAGTCTATTGCCATTTCCGTTTAATACATTTTTTTTTTCTGTGAAATTTTATGTAGCATACATTTAAGCGCTGCCAGTTTGAGACGTGTTTATTTTGTGATTTTCCCTTGGCATATGCTTATTAAAGCGAACTATTTTAAATTGAATCGATTTCCTTTAAAGGGTTTTCTTCTTTAATTAACCAGATTAATAAATACATTTTTACTTAAAAAAAAAAGGCTTATAAATACACAATTTTGTAAGCCTAAAACTTTTTATTTATTGGGATATCTTGTTCATGAAACCAAATTTATTTGTTAAATTTGTCGATAAACTGAATGATTTCATTTTAAATATTGATTATTTTTTAATTATCAATTTAACTTACATTTATATTTATTTAAAATTATATTAAATTATATTACAATAACATTATTATTAAAGTTTCATTAGAAAAAATTTCATTACAATTTTTAAATGTGTATTTGGAGCATGTGCCATCTCAGCAGCAATTTCCCCTACTATTTTTATTGGATTTAACAAATTTTACATTGCACCTGATTGCAGTTAGTTGTGCTGGTTTTTTTGTATCCTCTCCATAACATATGAGTGTGTGTCTCTGTTGAATTTTGCTCATTCGATTTCTCTTTGATTTTGTTAAAATATTTACTTTCATTTGAGAATTTGATTAGTTTTCTTTTGCCCTAGTATGTGTGTGTGTTAAAACAAATTTTCGTTTACATTCGATTTGAGTTTAACTCGAAATGCTGAAACGTTTCCACCCCCTGCAGGGCCATCATCTATTGGGTATACAACTCGGTGATGGTATTGCCGAGCAAGAAATATAAAACCGACTACACGGAGAACTCCTATCGGTAAGTCGCATTTAAAAACAAAACAGAAACAGGGATAACAGGGAAGCTAAGCTAAGAACAAAATAAAGTTTAGCAAAATACACCATCCAAAATTGTGTTGTTAAATATTTATCAGGCATTTGCACTTGCCTTTTGGGGGTCAGGTGCAAGTGCAAATGTTTTCGCCCCCGAAAACCGAAGATAAGCCGTTGAAAGGACGCCGTACACATACTTCTATATATATACATATGCATATATATTTGTACATGTGAATATCCTTAAGCTTAAGCAGCAACATATCCTTTGCAGTGCCCACATGAAGCTGACGATAAGAAACCTGCAATATGGTGACTTTGGCAACTATCGATGCATCTCGAAGAATTCGCTGGGGGAAACGGAAGGCTCCATACGTGTTTACGGTAAGTGCATTTGTATTGGTAGCTTAAGTGCACTAGTTACAGCAAACACACCCACACACATGCACAAAGAAGGACCCTTCCCTATACACACACACACACACCCTGAGCAATGCAATATCGTGCGCCCTTTGTGGCACAATTTTGCCAAAAGCTTTTACCTATAGACCCGGAATCCACCATCCGGAGCTCCATCTCCTCCGTACATGCACTATACGCTGTCCTCCGGAGCGTAAAACTAAACGAGCGTCGGTGGCTGGTGTGTCTGGCCCTATCTGCCCCGTATTTTGCTACTAGCCTCTCCTCTAGTCCCCTCATTCTAGCCCCTATTTTCCGCGCCCCTCTGCAGTATCATCATACCCCGGAGCACGGAGACACATTCACCATAAACGTAAACGGAAAATAAAGGTGAATTTCGGAATTGTTTGACTTTGTATCGTTTGCTAGCCGAAGGACTCGCCTCCAACTGCATTTATTTATTTATTTTTTATGCACTTTGCCTGTGTTTTCGGGCTCCTTGTCCTGTTTACAAGTTGCTCCTCCAGGTTGTTGTGTCAATGGCAAATGCTAAGGATCTGTCGTGTGCTAAAGGTCATTGATATATTCGCTGAACGTTACGCTTTTTCGGATGTAAGGTCATTGATATATTCGCTGAAACTTTGGCTTTTTCGGATATAATCTTTTGTTTTTGGATTTAATGGAGATATATTAAAAGAAGATGTTTTATTAAAAATGGGTTTTCTTAGTATTTGTTTTACTTAAATTTATTTTTTCTCTAAATTTTATTATTTCTTGACGATATATACCTTTTCAGGCCTAAACTCTAAACCAAAGCTAAATGTTTTGTTGAGTTTCCGCAATTGACCTTCTAGTTAGTATCATGACTTCAGTTGGCTAAGCAGCCACAGCTTATGTGTGTGTTGTGGCCTAAAGGCCGGCCTTTAACTATAAGTAAAATTTGTTTTATTTATGAACACACACTTTGGGCCGCCGACAAGTGTTCGTTTTTGACCTTACCACTAGAGTCCGAACCCACTTGACATAGTAAAGCAACGGGCAGCAAGCCGACATAAATTCCACCCACATAATGTAATGAAAAACCATTTTGTATAATTGTATACTTTCCGTTCACGTTCGTATGCCTTTCTAATTATTAATTATTCCATGTTATTTAATTCCATTTGCAGAAATACCATTGCCCTCCACGCCATCCAAACAGGTCACCCACACCACCGTCGAGTCCAGGGAGAGTAAGTATAGTATCAGTCGGTTCCCGGTGATGCTGGGGGGTTTCCAGTGGGTTTTTTTTCGGGAAGGGGAAATGCACAGAGCGCTTCGTATTTGTGCTTAACACATTCAGTGTTGAGCGTGAAAGTCACACCACACACACACACATAGGACAGAGGAAGGATACAGGATACGGCGAGCCACAAACAAAACTGCGAAAGTAGCAGCTAAGCCAGACAGATCCACAAAACAGGGGGGCACTGGGGGAATGAAGGGGGGCAGGCTATGGGGATATGCACGGGCTAGGTGGAGAAACGGGGAGTGGCTAGGGGGCGGAGACACGCCCACAAAGAGATAAAGTAAAGCACTTTTGACTATTTCAGCGACGGGGTTTTCCACTTCTCGCCAGTCACACTCAAAGAAAAGGAGATTTTAAGCTTGGTTTATTTCTTGGAATAATTCCTTATTGATAATTAAACAATAATTAACTGTGCTAAGAGTTTAATTTTAACTGTCCTTTAACAAATCATTGAAAAGTTCAAACAAATTTTATTATTATTTAGTTTCAAATGACTGATACTCCTTTGAAATTTTTATAATCATATAATATTAAAAACTAATTTACAAACTTGGTTTGAACTAAAAACCTATCAAAGTTAAAAATTAATTTCTTAACATACATATTATTATTAAATTAATCAATTAAAACCTAATTATAGCCAAATTTGTTGGCCAAAAAAAAATTATTAAAATTTAAAAGATAAGTTTTTAAATCACACTGTGGAGACATGATCTTTAAATATAATATTTATAATATGTTTGTGCCTTTTAAATTGTAAGAAAATACATTTATTTATAGGTGCATCGTGTTCTTTAATATTTCCACGGTAATTTTAAAATTAATCGGAATAGTGATAAAAATTAACTTAAACCTTTACCATGATTAACGGTATTTTATTATTTACACAAAGCAATATTTTCTATTCAATTGTTAACAAATTGTTGAATATATATTTATATTTATAAATTAAAAAAATTGATGACCATATTCATATGAAATATTTTTCAGTGCTAACTTTTTCGCAAACTCTTGTTGAAATTCAAGTCGAGCAGAAAAGTACACACTCTTTCAAGTCTCTGTCCGCGTCCGGGCCGGTGTCCTTTTTCCGCTCCCATGTCCGTGTGCTGGCTGTGGGCAAAGCAATATGCCGGGGATTATGCCTGCAACGGAGGAGGATTTTCGGGGGCATTAGGTTGGAAACACATTTGAAACACTGCCGCAGACGCTGAGCCCGGGACCTGGGAGCTGGGAGCTGGGAACTTGGAGCTGGAGAGCGGGGCAAAAGACCAAACATATTTTATTTAAAGTGACTGGCGAAGCAGCGCGCGAGCAATGCAACGGAACCTAATCCAGGAGTCAGCCAACAAAGGATGTTATTGTTTGTGTGTGCCGGGTGTGTGTGCTGTGTCCTGTGTGTGTGTGGAGTGTAGTGTGTCGATGCACGAGTGTGTGGGGTGTGTGTGTGTGGGCGAAATAAATTTTTTGTATCGCAGCCAAGATTTCCACGCAATTTAACTTGAAAACCATGTCAGGCTGGGGTTAAGTTTTGTTTAAGAGTCCGCAACTTTTACTAGTCAATAGTGACCCACAAATGAGCAAACAGTGGACAACCAAAAAAGGGTGAATTTCAGGCGGTTTACTTGGATTAAACTTTACTTACACTTGAACTTTCTCGAAAGTAAATAATAAATTATGTAGCAAAACTATTGAGACAAAATTGAACTAAGCTTGGACAAAGAAAGTGAATTTTGAGATAGAATTTTGAATTCTTGTTTAACTCACTGTACACTCATGTATTAATATATATCATTATACACTTAATCTGCAGACAATATCATACCCTCATCACGCAACGACACAACGAAAGCCCTGCAAACGGATGTGGGATATGCCATGAAGAACGATTTATATCCCGGCTCAGCCTCATCCTCGTCCTCTGGTGTTGGGGCCAGCTCCTCGGCGGCCTCGTCCTCGACCTCCATGCAGACCTCCGCCCTGCCAGGAGGAGCGTCGGGCAACAGCCTGTCGTCCTTGGGCACCAAGGGCTCCCTGGCGACAGGGAAGAACACGTTCGACGCGGATAGACCACCGAATCAGTATGGCTCGTCAGTGGGTGAGTCTCCCATAGAGAAGTTCTTGAGTCCCCCCGCCAACAATCCCTATATAAATCATATTTCCTACAGCTGCCCCGGTGCTTCATAGAGCGCTGCTCAGCTGCTCGCTGCTCCTGGGCTCTGGAATCTATCTGGCCCAGCTCTGAAATCAATAAATCGCTTGAGTTACTCAATAAGCATTTCCAAAATGCAGCCAAAGGGGGTCTAGAAACGGGGCGGGGCATAGTTTAGGTACATCAACATATTTCATAGCTGAAAGTATATCAAAAACCAATAATATAAATAAATGGAAAAACAAAAAATGCTTCAAACTTGGCTCACTTCAAAGCTATAGGAATTTGTAAAATTATATTAAAAGAAGAGAACAACCGAAAACCGGGAAAAGTATTTCGCTATACATTGTATGTATAGTACTTATAAAATTGTAAGCTTAAGGTTAGTCACTCATTCACAAACGAAAGATGGGTTAAGAACTACAAAATGAATTGTAAAATATATGGATTACAAATTAAAAATGGTATAAATTAGAGAGGCAGAGTCAAGCACAGCTTTGAAGAGGAATTTCTATTGATTTTATTATTTTAAAAGTTAAGTTCGATTGTATATCCCGTATGAACATATCACTTACCCAGAAACCGTCTCGACTATCAAGAAAGTTCTGTTTCAAATTAAAACATATCCAAGATTCATATCGCTGTTTGAGAAATAGTACAGCTGTATCAATATATTTTTATTGATTTTTCAACTATTCCTACCTGTGTTTCTAATTTATTTTCGACCAACTGCAGCGCAATTATAAATATTAAAAGTTGCGGAGCAATTAAAAGAATTTCATTTCCCAACCCCACCGCTAAAGTCAAGCGGATTTCTTCGTTCAATCCGTGACAAACTTTTCACAACCCCTTTTCGTGCTGGCAGCAAAAAAAATTTCAATTTATTTAATGAAAGAAAAAGTCGACGGCCCGTCATGCCAGTCCGCCCAGATCGGCGGCTTCGAAACGCCTTAAAAATGTCATTCATTTTAACACAGTTTCGTTGGCCGCTGTCGCTGTTGGTTCTATGGCATGAGTAAAAATTTGCAATAATAATTTGCAATGCCTTGATTCCGTTTCCCGGCTTTCCGTCTCGTCATCGTCAGCTCTTGTGCGTTGTGCGCTTCCATCACTTTTTAATAAATGTGCATGCTAATTATATTATTACTCATACGACCCGTTGCCATGTGTCCTGTCTGCTGGGACCTCACCTTTCGCAGCCAGCCATCCATCCCCTGGATCGCTTCTGGCTCCTGGCTCCTCGCTCCTTGCTCCTCTCTCCTCGGCCTCCGTGCGAAATACTTGCAATTAATTTCAGCATAAAATTGCGCGGCCTGCGGTCTCCTGGCCCCGCACAATGACACACAGTTAACATGTCCAATTTATTGGCCATAACTCATGCCGGGGAGTATGAGGAACGAGCGAGACGGGACAGGAGACAGACTATCGACGAGGCAAAGAAAAATGACATTAAGGCCAGAAGATATATGGCACATTTGCATACAGGTTCATGTGTGTATATGTATAAACACCACGGTTGCAGGTTAAAGGCAGGCCAATTTACTGCATTTATGCCTCTCCGTCGTCGCTGCACGTTTTTAATAATTCAACTTGTGTTGCATAAAGTTTGCATTGACATATAAACATAATGAACGATGGAAAACCGCATGCGAAATTGCCTTTCTCGGCCGGGCGCGGGACCCTTTCGTTTATTTACGCTGTTAATGCCGAAAAGGAGAAAAGCACATTCAGCGCAGAAAATATTGATAATCAACATTGTGCACTGCGCCCGGATGTGTCGACGGATCCACAATAACAAAATTAATGTATTTTATTTAATTCCCCCTCAGCCGACTCTGCCGGGGCTTCGAATAAGGTCGCCTGTGCAGTTAACTCGAACAATGCAGCTAATTAAGCATTATAAATGCAGCTGGAATGATGGCAGGCCAAGGATATCTGCCTCTATCTGCCGCCCCAGGGAGTCGTAGATTTTGCAGCTGGCTCTGATTTATCTGTCCTTAAAATTATATTTTTTATTTATTTAAATTGCTTGAATAACAAAGTGCCGTTTTCGCCCAATTTGCAGGCTTTAACTTGACGGGAGTTTTCCAAATTCAACCGGACATTTTATTTTAATTAGTAAATTGTGCAAATTAAAATTTCAACTTGCATTTTTGTTTTTATTTGTGTACATAAACCCTTTTCGGTGAGGTCATGCAACCAAATATAGCTGTAAATAAATGTTGACCCCCTTAGTTGTGTGTAAATATGGAAAAGTATAATTAAAACATCAAACACTCAGCATTTCATACAACCAGAATTAAATCAGACAGTAAATAATTCAAAATACATAAGCCAAGTCCTCTTGAAAAACGAAAAATACTAAACGAAGCGAATAGGAGCTATGTAAAGTTCGTATAACTAGGACCTTCATAATTAAGCAAGTAAAACAATAATTATAAATACACAAATATATAAACTATATAGCCTATACGAAGTAATTATATTGTTTGTTGCCTGTATTTGAAAACTTAGCTGAACATCAAATGGATAATATAAAATATGTTTAAAGCTTTTTGTGCAAATACGAATATAAGAACGGATGTGTTTTCCTAACAAAAAGTTTGCATTGTGTAAAAAAAACTGTAGGAGAAAGATGTAATTTAAATAAAGAACAGAATTTACTTTGATGCGTTGGTCTTTTTATATTTAAAGCAACATTTATTTACGATTTAAGGCAAGTTACAGGTATAACCACAAATTTATTTCTAAATTAAATATACTTTGTATTCAATTCTAATTAAAATGTTTTAAAGTCATTCTGTTCAAAGAGTAAAAATGGAAAACGAGCTGAGTTATCAAAGCTAAACTATTGTAAAATAAACAATCTCAAAAAAAACAAAAACGATAAGGGCCATAAGCTTAATAAAACAAATTTGCATTTAAGATTGACAGAATTAAAATGTAAGCAGTTATATAATTATGCGATAATAATTAAATAATAAAACTTTAGGTTGATTGATACCACAAAAAAAAGCGAACCGAACAAAACAAACAAAGTAAATGAACATAAATAACCGTTGTTTCATTAAACCATTTGCATTTAATTTTAGCTCTCAATTACATGGGCGAATGCCCAATGCTGTTGGCTTTGGTTTTGGCTTGGTATTTATGCAAATTTCCTGTTTTTCGGGGTTTGACATTCGGCCATTGGGTTTCGCAATCCTCGCCGCAGTCGAGATGAAAAAAAAAACAAAAAACGTTAATGAGCGCGCTTATTTACAGGAACAGCTATATCAACACACGCACACATGTACACTGCAAAAAACACTTAACGAGTTCTTTATAATATTTCAGAAATTATTCGATTTATTCAGCAGGGAACGACAATTTATTTGGCCCAGTGCAGAGCCGGCATACCGCCAAAACCTCGGTGTGCGTTTACAAATTGTTTGAGTCACGCAAACAAATTTCACACAAAATATGCTAAATACTTTCAGGAGCCCCCCCACAAGAAAAATGTTTCATAATTTAATGTTATTTGCATAGATTTCAGCAGGTTGAGCGTTGACGTTTACCAATTAACCTCGACACGCACCTACCGAAAGTCTCAGGAACCTAAAAGGACCAAAGATGGTGCTCACTTACAGGGGAAGGTACATAAAATAAAGGTATTAAGTGAAAAAACAAATAAAAGATATAGAAAGATACAAATTTATAAGCGTATTTCTGGTTTTTGGTACGTTTCAGAAACCTTATTCATCAGCCACAACTATACCTTTCATTTATCCTTTAATTTAGGTTAATATTTCTCAAATTTATATATGATCCATATACAACTCAAAACTTGAGATCTACATGATTTTCCACCAAATTAAGGCACTTAAAAAGGGTACCCAGCAACCGCTCATCAAAAGGATGACAAAAACGTTTCAGTGGCGTACCCCGCTGCGTATACGCAATATTTCCATAACATTTCTGAGGTTCCTCACACATCTGCGGGGTAACCACTTGGGCACACTAACATTATCATAATTACACGGCTGGCGGATGGAGGGAAAGCATGGAGATTCTGGGGCCGGAGACACCTTGCACTCTTATCTGAAATGCCTGCTTTGCGGCACTCGAGAAACTTTTCAAAAGTCATTTAAATTATGCGCACAAAAGCGCGAAAATTATGCCATGGCGAGACGGAGATTCAGACGCCACTTACAGCCGCATATATATGTATGTAGGATATATAGGGCGGTGAATAGACAGAGGGAAGCACAGTGGGAGACAGCAGCAGCGGAAGCCACATTTGTCGGCAAAGTTTTGCCTACAGCCGACTCTCGCATCCGCATTGCAAAAATAGTTGAGTGCAAAAGCGTGGAGCGCACTTAAGATAAGCTTCGAGCGCAAAACTTTCATCTTACAAATGCCCGTACGCGGCTGCTCCCCTTCTACGCCTGTGGCCCTTTGAGAACGCATTCAACAAATTAATTCTGTGCCCGCTGTCTCTGGCTTTGTCGCTGCAGGAAATATGTTTAATTTCATTTAAATGCAGTAAGTGCAACACTTTGGTTAGCTTTCGCCAGCACTGAATGAAGTGAGGACGGGCGGCACAAGGAAGGATGTGGCGGCGGGCGGGAGCGATGATAGAAATCTTTTTTGTCGGAAGTTTCTTCTTCGGTTCTTTTGGTAAGCATTTTGTGCGGGTTTCGCTGAAATTTCGGCAAAGGTCTTAGCATTTTTTTCAGGGAAAATCTTAACATGTGTACGACTTTGGCTGGAACTTAAAGGAGGTGTTAGGAGGCAGTAATAAGCATGTAATGGGTAAAGTTGGGTGAAATTATCTAATTAAATTTTAACTTTAAAACTTGAAGTGAAAGAAAATTAAAATATATTTTATAAGAAATTAAAGTCATGTGAAATATTAATAAAATTTTTTTTTAACTAGTTCAAGAACCTTGTATAATCATTAAAAATTTACTGATATTGATATTCTGAAAGCTCTTTATTCCCGCTCTGTAAAACTCCCTTAAATTCCACCCATTTTAAACGAATCTACATCGTCATATCCATCATTTTGAGTGCAAATATCCGACCCTCATTCAGTCCCTGGTCTACTCAAACATGTCAAAGTTCATCAACAACGAAAATCATTACAAAATCTGAGCGCTCCCCCTGCAATTCCAGTTCTAGTTCAACTTTCCAAAGTTAGTTTTTGTGTGAACTATTTTTCCTGCTTTTCTTTTTGCCGTAAACAGTTTCTCCCGCAAATTACAGCTTGAAATTTTCGGGGCCACCAGACCCACACACTTAGAGAGAATATATCGGAGATTTGCATGCGGTTCACTTTTCCTTTATTTTCCGTTTTTGTTGCCAAGGGGAGACGCAGGCAGAAGGACTCATCTGTCAGTTTTACATAGTGCACCCCAGAGAAATTTGTGTTTGTTGCATAAAAATTACATCGTACATTGTTCGCGAACGGACTTTGATGGCTGCATGACACCAGCGGAGGGGGGGCAGAGTACAACACACACACACATCGAGTGCGTCTGAGTGTGTGGCTCTGTTTTTGGCATTTCTAAAAATGTTGCAGCTCTGCGTGTGGGGACGGGGACCCATTGATGTGGCTGCTGTGACAACAAGCGCGCTGAAACTTGCTGTCCAGTTTTTTGTTTCCCATTTTTTGCACTCTACCCATTTCTGGGTGTTATGCGGAGCGAAGGGCAATGACATCATTGCAGTTTTTATCCGGACATTGTGGTCGGGGCGAAATGTCAGCCAGCAGCCACAATTTAAGAGGAAACTGCGGAGTGCCGAGCGGGACCAAGAATGATTTCATTGCCCGGCAGCCACCACGAGTGACAACTTTATGAATCGCATTTCGGTTTTTTATTATTAGCATATATTTGAGGGGATTCGAGTGGATTCATATCCTACATTTTCGAAATATGTTATTACGTTTTTATATGTTATTACGATTTTATAGAGCAAATGAATAAAGTGAAGTTAATGTCACAAATAAGGAACTTAAGGACCTTTCGGTTATCAAAAATCTTCTTAAATTTATTAAACTTAATAACATAATAAACTAACTTCGTTCTTTTATTGTAATTTTACTAAATTTAAAATCTGATAAGTAGCATCCTTAAATTAAAGAACATCTTTATAGTAAATAATATATATTTTTTCTAACTCTGAATTCTTTGACTTACAAAGACATGGCTGGGTTGTTTTCTCCTCCTTGGCGCATATTTGTTCGACTTTATTTTTTAATTTTCACAACTTTTGACAGCTTTGCAGTTGGTCACGTACGTGGCCAAGTCGGGACTGCCATATATTGGCTCCCGTTCGAAGGGCAGGGGCGGGAGATGACTGGCAGTGAAGGGATGACCACAGTGTGCAACAGCTGCCTTTGAACGCACGTGACTGGCCAGGAAGCCAGTCTTGGTCCTGGACCAGCGACCTTTGCCACCCCGTTGTCCTGGCAAATTTTAATCAAGTTTTCTCGCCACGCCGCCCGGCACTCGCTGCTCTGTCTATTTAATTGTCAATTTGTTGCGGCGTGCCTCTGACGACCGACGACCGACGACGACTGCCTGTTGCCTGATAAATTATGTTCCACTGAACCGAAATTGCAATTAGGGGGCGGTTGAAATGCACTACAATTTGTGCTGGCCCCTTGGCCGGGCCAACAACCTTCTGGCCAGAAGCAAGCTCACTCAGGCATCCTTATCTCTTGGTCCGGTAACGTTCGGTTATCTTGTCTTAATGATTCCATTGTCAAAGCCATTGGCTACGGAAGTTGTGTACACAAATTTAAATATTCAACAGGATATTGCATGAAATATACATAAGCCAGATGCACACAGCAGGAAAACTGGCCAAACAGGACTGCAGGCGACAAAATCTGGTTGTGCGTAAACAACTTTCAGTTTGATGTTCTTACAAATTATTCTGACAGCATTTCGTATTCTCCTAATCTCATATTTTACTCGACAAGTATTTCTTGATGATTTTCTTGTATAGAAAAACTAGCTTGATTTTGATTCAAATGCGTTTTTTGCTTTTATAAAAACATGATTGCAGAAATAAAAGCAATACAGTTTCTCTAAGCAAATGAATTTAAGAAGAGTTAAAACCAAATAAATTGGAGAAAAGGAAAAGTGTAAAAGTATATTAAAATATTCTGAAAAACATACACAAAATTCTTTAAGCTTTTAGTAAAATCTCCCCAAAATAAAGAAACAAGAAAGGGTTTTTCTAAAGCCAAGATATAAAGTAAATAACTTAGAATATATTTTAAGTGAAGTTAAAGTAAAGTTATTAGCTTAAATTAAAGTTATAAATATACATTAACCCTAATTTTTATTAACTGTTGAAATACATACTTTCCATATGTTTCCCTTTCAAGCTGTCTAATTTCTAGCCCCCTTAACGCATTTATTTTAATCCTGCTCAGCAGTCACAACTGTGCCAGCATTGATTATAATTGTATGCCTTCTTATAGAAGGCTCCATGCTTCCCAGAAGGTTAGCCATAACAAATGCCATTTATTTCCGATTCCCAGCCTGCACCGCTGAAGTGTCCTGGGAGCCGGCGGCTATCATTGGTCCTGTAGAAGCTCCGAGTATTGTATTATTTAGTCCTCAAACTCCAAGTGCCTGCCTGGCATTGACTTTGACAAGTTGGCCGCCGTTTGAGGGGCATTCGTTTGTTTTAATCTCTTTGGTCCTGGTCTCGGTTTTGGCCATGGTCACCGGGGAGCTGCTGGGCTGCCTTTTCAAGTTCCCTCTAATGCAAGTTGAAAACTTTTTGATGGCGAAATCACTTGATGCTCTTTGCCAGGATCACGACGATGATGATGATGATGATGCCCGGCTCATAAACTTTTACGCGCTCATTTTCGCTTGGAAAACCCCGTCTCTCCTTTCGACTTTGTAAGGTTGGTTTGTCGCCAAAAAAGAATACAAACAAACTCGAAACAGAAAATAGCCTTTCATTGTCTGTCGCCGGGCGGACTGGCATAGTAATGTCAATAAAATAAATACTGTTGACGCAGCGCGGTTATTTCCCAAAACACAATCTCCATTACGGCATTTACATTCGCCTCTGAGCGCGTCCTGTTCGTCCTGGCAGCCAAACACGTTTGTTGACTCTCTGAGTGGCTGTATTTGACTTTAAGCGGCGCAAAGATAAAGACATTTGATGCCAGACATCGTCTAACTCGGGGGTGGCTGTCCTCCCACCTCCGCATTCAACCATCACTTGTGGGTCATTGTCATTAAGTTGCCCGAAATGAAGATGAGTTTTTTGCCTTGCTTTATTTTAACAGAGTCGGGGTTTCTTTTTCCCAGACACATTGACACTGCTGGACAGGGTTTGATAAGAAGGTTTTTACGGAAAGTGAAGGAATTATTGGGTAAGCGAATCAAAAGATGTTATCGGGATACCCACACAACACTTCTGCGGGGACCGCCCCCAACCCATTAACAACTCATTGTGAGCTTAGTGAACCCTGAACTGAATTTCTATTTTCCGGGGCCTCAAGAGGCTCTCCTCATACACTTGGGAAAGGGAAATGGAGGAAAGAATTTAAGTTAATTAAGAGTTTAAGTTACTTTTCGGACTTCTTTAATAAAAATCCTCCAAAATGCAAGGTCAAGTAACTCGAAGAATCAGAATAATAAGATTTCAATACGAATAATGCGATAAGAGAAATATTTAAACGTTCTAAGTACATTTTAATAAACAAAAACGGTAAAATAAACAATAGTTCATTACTTATCAACTATTTTATTCTTGTTAATAAATAAATTATAATAATTAACTATTATTTACCTAAAGATTAGAATGTGAAGTATAATTACTTCTCTTTTAAACCTTTTTATTTGTATTTAATTATCTTTTTAAAAAATTGGTAGACCTCGACTATTAAGCTTACTTAATATTTTCCTTTAATTCAAAACCATTTACATATTTTTCTCCAAGTGTAGTACTTGTTCTCTGCCAGCGCTTGAGCTTGGTTTGCTTTATCTACTACTTTATTACTGTAAATCCTCAGATAATTTATTTGATTTGTACGCGCGAATCCTCGAAACCCCCCACAAGCTGTGCGGCAACAACAACAACAATGGAAGCAACAGCTGCGTTGATGGAAGGACCTCGCCAGTCTGGGCTTGTGTGTGTGTGAGGATGCAAAGGATACAGGGCTAGAGGGATGCGGGTGCGGACTCGGAGGGATGCCAGCTGAGATGTGGGTGCTGATTTGTATCTGCAAACTGTAAAGTGTATCGTATTACAATCAGATTAAGTTAAGGCCGCCGTATGCATGCCCCTCGTCCTTTCGGCGTGTCCTGTGTGTGCCTGCCGGCCTGCTTGCCTGGCGCCTAAATTGATTTTAAATGTTGAATTGAAACAAAATTGAAAAAGAATTTACATGCCCAGCGTGGCCCCTGTTCTTTTCTATTTTAAGTAAATTAGGGAACGTCTGCACCCACATGGATTGCAATTTCAAAAGCCTATAAATATTTATTTACGAAACGAGGGGCGAGCTTTGGGCTTTGTGGTCAGGCGGATTTTTTTATGACAAATATGTATACACTGAGAAGCCAGGCAGACACGTCTGAGACAAGCTTATTTAAATTCATGGATACTAATCGAAGAGAGGAGCTACAAGGATCATTAATTGGCCTTTACTTTGTATTTTAAAAAGGTATTTTTTAATAATTTGACAATTAATGAAAGTTTAAAAGTGAATTCATGTTGGTAATTAATTTGTGTTTAATTTTGCTGACAAAATTAGAGTACAATCAAAATTCCCAGCATTTCCCATAGAACCACGGCACATTTTCGTCTGTTTCCACAAACTGCTGGCAATTATTCTATTAAATGCCGCCCCAAAACCGCACCCATCATTTTGACAAAAACTGCAAATCGTGAAAAAAAAGGGAGATAACGTATTGGCAAATCAAAACCTGCGACAATGGACAAAGTGAGTTCTGGTTTAGGGCCGTCGTGGTCTTAACTGTTATTCGATTTTGTGTGGCCGCTGGCCAAATGTCTCACAATCGGCGGCGGCGACCACCGCAAAATGCCAGGCTACCTTTTTCTGGACAAATGTGGTCCGCTGGCTATATAGAATCCGAACCCGAATCCAGTCGCCGGCAGTCGTCAACTGACAAACCGTCAATTTTATTTTCTTTTTGTCCACGTTAGTGGCAGGCGGCAGAAACTAATGCCAATAGCTGACAGCCTGTTGTTCCTGAACTTTGTGTTTGGCATTTGTGCGATGGCGTCTGTTGACCAATTTGTGGACCATCATCAAGTGTGAAATTTCCAATTTCCGTCATGGATAGGCCCCTATATGTGCCCACCAACATTTCCCCATTTTCCGCCCCGCTTTCCATAGCCCGGCAGCTTTTCTCTTACTTCTCGTTGTTGAAGCTGCATGCATTTCGATTTGCAGCATCGTTGCGATGCGTTTTGCTGTTTGTCCAAGGCTTTTTGTCTGCCTGTTCTCGTTCTGTTTGCAGTCAGCCAGCATCGGGCAGCAATAACGATCTATTTGCACAGCCACTGAAGTGATTTGCAGGGAAAATTGTTAAACACAGTCGTTTATTGTAAATAAATTGTTTCAGTTTTGTTTGCACATCGCCTATGTTTAATTTAGAGTGCTTGCTTTGGGTGTGAGCCGTGGGAAATTGAGCTTAATTACTATATGATTTATGTTCACTGCGTAATTTAACTCATTTCAGGTGCAAAATTAATTAATCTGAAATTAAAAAGTGTTAAGGACACACATGAAAATATATTAGAAATAAATTAAATGGATTATAAACATGCATTGATATGAGTTTGAATTTATTCAGCATGTTTTTCTGTATTTAAAAATTTCCTATAAATCATATCGAAAGAGAATAGAATGTACTCGCAACACTATTAAATTTTAAATTCATTTATCGACCATCCCACAAACAATTCCCATTGACAAGTCTCGCTCACAAGCTCATTAGCCTCCCACTTATTTATAAAATCAAATATCATACATTCCAATCGGCCAACGGCAGCCCCCAGCCCGAATGCTCGGGCCCAAAAAGCTGATTTGAATTTAATTAAAAGCATACAAATTGATTTAGCCCAGTTCAGAAGGAATCTGTGGAGGGGCCATCGGGCAAAAGGTCAGCAAAACTTTAAAGCCGTTCGCAGGTTAAAGCCACGAGCCTGGTAAGCCGGAGATACTTACTTACGAGCGAGCAGCCCCTCCGCTGTTATTCCAAATTAATTATGCTGAAGCGAAAGTTTAATTGAAGATATTGACGCAGAGCCTGCCAAGTTACGGGTATAATTACACCTGTCCAAGTTGCTTCCACTTTGTTTCGGGCGCTTTCAATTTCACGAATGATAAAACACAAATTAAGATTACCCAGGGAGGAGCAGACAGCGAGGAACCGCGCGAAGGTTGATGCCAGGATGATGAGTTATACGTATTTAAGTCTGTATTCAGGTTGAACCCTCCTTTGAACTCGTATCAGTATCAGTATCAGTCAATTATTGGCTCTGGCCACATTATCAATAGCTGATTATACGACCCCGCTCTCCTTTTATTTGCTTAAAGCCGCAAAAAGGTCCTGAATGGCCCACAATAAACATGCCCCAAAAAGGCGTTCGGTCTAGACCTTCAATATTTCTTCACAGTTCTTTCTGTTGCATACTCTTTCTGGGGATATTTTTTCTTTGAACGAAATGACTTTGTAAGTTTTTTAGTTGAAGTAATATTTTAGATTCATTTACTATTAAATGGTATGCTTCATTGTATTTCTTGTCTACATTAAAAGAATATATTCCCATTTATAAAGCTCCCTTTTAATTTACAAATTATATTATTACAGTAGCCTCTAAAACATTATTTTAATAAAATAAAATGCATATGTAGAGGTATTCAATAAAAGAGTATTAAAACTGCGACCTTAGCCTTTTTGCCAGAATTTCTTCAGCTCCTCCACAGGCATTCAACTAAAATAAAAACCATAAATGGCGGCCGAGGCTGGGGCAAAAAAAGGGGAATCCCCCGAATGGGGCACGAGGCAATCAAACAGAAAGGCTGCCGCTCTGTCTCAGTCTGTGAGTGTGTGTGTATGCCACTGCAAATGGCTGCCGGTTAAATTGGCAACACTTTATCAAAAAATATAAAAAGCACTAAAAGTCAAAACGCATGGCAAACTGTTGGCAGTCAAAAATGGAGGGGCCACGAAAACAGAAAAAAAATAAAAGATATAGAATGAAAACAGACTGAGCCGAAAAGGGACAGAGTCCAACAGGGCCACGACGATGATGATGGCAAAAAGGCTTGCATATAGATTGGCAATAAGGACAAGTTGAATCATCATCCTCGCAGCAGAGGCATCAAAATACCCGCCATGACGACCGGGGGAGGCGAGGCGGCGAGCGAGGCAGATAGGCATACAAAAAATATGCAAATTTTTCGCATAATTCATATGAAATTGTTCTATTTATGAAATGTGACAAAGAAGCAATTTAAACGTCCCCTTTTCATGGGTCTGTTGTCACAATTTAAAGAGTTGTTTATTCACAGAGCGTGACTTCGGTGAAGGAAAATATTAAGGGATGGCTGTTAACCTTTCACTTCTTAAATTTTTTAAAAATTATTTACTCTTTTAAGGCGTTAATAAGTTTTATAGATATTTTCTATTTTTCCTAATAGCTACGTCTTTTTTATAATGAATAATTCTTTTAAGCTTTTCATAAATTCATGCTGATCATAATTTATGCCAGATTTTTCAACGCTGAATAATGTTTATGCGGACTCACTTAATTTATATGTGTGTGCCATTTGTTGTTTTGCAGAATCCATTCAAATATAAACACAATAGTCTTGGTTCCTGTTTCATTAACAAATAATTCAGCAATGCTTCATTCTGATCATGAAATGTTTTCTCCCATTATTTTTTGTGCGGATGCAATTGTTGTTCTTTGGCCAAGATTGATGGAAAGCATTTTTTGCAGCCACCGAATGAATGGTGTTCGTTTTTTGCCGTGTGTGCCTGATTGAACAGCAGTGATGAAGTTATATGAACCATTTTTTCCGCGATGTGTTATGTATCGAATGAAGTGAGTATACATTTAAAGGGAAATATCTGCATTAAATTGTGTACCCATACAGAGCAAATTAATTGTGTTAATAAATGTAATAAAGCTATTCACCATCATACAGTGACACAGGGGAGCTAATTGTATCTTAATCAGTTTAAAGAATAATTCCCCTTCAGAACCTGAAGTCACGGAGTCAATTCCAAAGCTGACAGTGCACTGTAAATTAGTTGAAATATAAGAACCAATACCGGAATCAGATCGATTTTCCCATCGTAAGCGGATTGTGATAGCGGAAAGTGCTTGAGTTACCAATTAACTTTTATTTCCACTACTCCTCGAACCCCACTCAACCGCAAACGGCGGATGGATGGCCGGGAAGATGGATAGATGGAAAGCTGATGCCACGACAACGAAATCTCCAGACAATGCCGGAGCGCAAAATGTAAATTATTCAAAAGGTATATCGCTCTGCCGGAGGAGAATATGCGGCTGCGATGGATGTCATTTCCTACAGTGCCCGCCGAATGGAATGGAATGGAAATTCACATCCACGGGCAGCCCCAAAAGCGCAGAAAAGAAGGATGGCAGACTTGAAAAGTGCCTCGGCAAATGCATTAAATTCAGTTTTCATGCAACTGAGACAACAGTTGAGTAAATTATGGCAACGGGCTGCCGCCAACTATCCAAGAGCGGCGCAAGTTGCAAAAACCAAGGGGTTCGGCTGACGAGGACGAGGAGCCGCAGGAGAGCAGAGTGCCAGGCGCGCTGGCAGACTCTGTTTGGTCTGTTGAAATTTTTATGAAGCGTGTTGAATTTTCCTTACAAAAAAATTTGATGTTTTTTTTCTGGTCACCACGAGATGGAAAACTTTAAGCTGATAACATTTTTTCTTTATATGAGCCATGAGGAACAGAAATATTCAACTGCAGCTACCCACAAAATAAAAAGGTGCTGGTTTAGTAAGAGTTCAAAAAATATTTATTTTGTACTTCAAGTAGGAGATTTTACCATAAGGATTTTATAATATTATAAAAGTATATATACAAAACACCAGTTTACAATATAAAAATATGCTTTGATTATGAGAATTTTTAGTTGAGCTAAAAAATTTATAAACAATTTTTTAAAACTACTCTATGGTATACTTTATATTATTTTTTATGAGTTTCTTCTTCAAAATTTGCATTTTACAGGTAATATAGTGATAAGTTATTTACATAAACAAAAAAGTATGAAAAGCCTGGCAAGATCTACTCGACTTTTGGTGCAGAAGAATAAATACGAAAGGTTCCCCTCACTGCCTTGGAAATTTCGAACCAAAAGTAATACTCTGCAAAAAAGGCTTCCTTGTCAGACCTACTTGTTCCATGGTCTGAAGTAAACTAAACTTCATTGGCGGCGAAGTCCACTCGGTCTCGTGTTCGTTGAGTTTCTCAAAATCGTATAAGAGTTCTTGGGCGCATGCGTCGGAGCTAATAATATTGTTTGGAGAGTTCCACTCTCGCGGAATCCAAACAATATTGTTGTTGATGACGATTTAGGCCAAAACACACACATTATGTGAGCTCAGAGAAAAAAGCCAAAAGAGCAGGAAAGAAAGCTGGAAAAAGAAATCTTAAATTTCATTGGCCAAGCAAATGTCACAAATTAGAGGGCAACACAAAAACGAGCAGAGGAACGAGCGAGCGAGGGAGGGGGAAAAGGTTACAAGGAAAATCGCATTGAGGCAGGACATTAGCAAAATATTTTACAGAGCTCAACTATTACAATCTTTTGTGGCCAGGTCAAGAGACTGCGGAAGGGAGAAGCCGGAAAAATATGAAAATCCATTGAAGTCTGGTGGCTGTAACTTTAATGGAGAATCTCTTTGTGGTCCCTTTATGGTGTGTGTGCCGGTGCATCCATCACCCGGCCAGGGAAAACTCATCATAAAGTGAAGTGGATGAGAGACTCCCACACCAACTCCCACGCCCATTCCCACTACCATTTCCATTCCCATTCCGATTACCATTCCCACGGACATTGCAGATGGAGCTGAAGAAGGATTTACAGCATCAGCATATGGGCACCATCTTTAGCCGAGTGTCTGTGGGCTCCTCCTTTTATATTTATTACATCATTCGATGGCACAAACTCGCATATTAAGTGGATTGATGTATTAATATTTAAACGGCGATTTGTGGTTTGCGGTTTGTGGCTCAAGTTGCTCGGGAAACTTGACTTGGGCGGGTAGTTAACCCTTGGCCCTTTCACGAACATATGGCAGCCACTTTCAGTGGTAATCAGGCGCATGCAAGTCGGTATATCGATAACTGCGTCCTGTTCTCCCCTCTCCTGATCTGATCACAGTTAAAGGCGACCTTTGACCTAGTCGCGGACATATGGAAACCACTTTCTTTGCTAATGAGACTTCTGAATATCGGCGTATCGATAGGAGTAATCTTACCTCTTTGATGCCTCATTATTTTCTTTAAGGTTAACGCTTCCTCTTCCCTTGAACTGGCCACATTAAGAGGAGTTCCCTGCGAACTTTGTGTGTAGATGCGTGGCTCATAAATAAAACATAAAGTCGCTCGCCTTTTTTATACAGTTTTTACTCTGCAGCAGCCACCGACAACTTTTCCGAGGTCGGAGCCGAACATGTTTGGAAAATGTTTATAAAATGACGCAGAAAGCGTACAAGTCATAAATAATGCGATCGAGCTGGAGGAAACCCGCAAATAAAAGGGGGAAGGTGTGCCCTGCATGGGAGGACTGAGTCGGAGTGTCGCAGTAATTTGAAATTAGCACGCGTTTGACATGCAAATATTGGGAAACAAGTTGAGACCGCTTCCCCAGCTGGAAATCACAACTACGGGAGGCAACGCGGCGTATACGCAATATGCTACGAATAACGAAGTCCATCTCATGCCTTTTTGAGTAAGGAAGGTCTGGATGAGGGTCAGCTTAAGATGTCCCTCTTATTGACCATTCCGGAGGCTGTTCCGCATACAAATGAGTTGGGAACTTTAAGGCGACCTAAGAAAGGTTAATCTAAACTTTATTTCCCCCTGCTCCCATTAGCCTTTTATTGGTGAAGGGATGTCTTTGGCAAATAAATAAATTGCAACTGACACATGTACAATTATTTACAATTAATTACGCCTCAGACACACGAGTGTCCTTCCCTTCGCCCTCCCAGATGCAGGGGTCAGAAACCCCCTTAGCCCGCCATCGATTATCC
The DNA here is from genome assembly GCA_008042675.1 of Drosophila seguyi. NCBI lineage: Eukaryota > Metazoa > Arthropoda > Insecta > Diptera > Drosophilidae > Drosophila > Drosophila seguyi. The sequence continues at coordinate 37,279 of VNJU01004307.1, forward strand.
CACTCACATATGCAGTTTGGGGCGTGCCTTACGCCCACCACCTCCCACACACATATTACACAAACACAATCGATTAACATTTAATTGCACAAGCGGCTGCCC
>VNJU01004314.1:20622-43717 GCA_008042675.1 Drosophila seguyi
TCCCCCCCATTCCCCCCCCCCCCTCCTCCCCCTGTATGCTTGTTTTCTTTTCCGTCTTTTTTTGCGCTTTCCTTTTTTGTTTTTTTCGCGTGGATGCGGCGAGTTCGCGACGCGTGAAAAGCGGCTGGAGGCGTATTTTGTAAATTGAAAAGCACGAGGGCGCAGGCCAGCGTCCAGTGAGTGCCCCTAACGAAGTGAGGGCTATACCCTCATCATCGGTCTGGTCTGTCTCGGGGCAATATGCGGAATATGCCAACTATGGCCGCCCCCCACATGGCGTATACGTGATATTGCGTATATGTTTCAAATTTATAGTTAAATGTTATGGAAATCATTGGAATATTGTGTTAAAAAATATATATAATAACAAACAGTAAGTAAGTAAGTGTTTGTATGTCAATTATTAAATTGTTACAATTGAATTATTCATTAAATATTGCATTAAATAATTACTCATGGCGTATACGTAATATTGCGTATACCTTTTCAAAAATTTATAGGTGAAATGTTATGAAAATCTTTGGAATATTGATATTGTGGTAAAGAAAATATATGTCAATTATTAACTCGTTATAATTAAATTATTCATTAAATATTGCATTGAATAATTATTCATGTCGTATACGTAATATTGCGTATACGTTTTATTTAAATTGATATTTAAATGTAAATTGATATTTAAATTTTATGAAAATCAGCAGACACAACAAGCGGTAAGTAAATATTTACATAATTATTGTACGACAATTATTAACTCATTATTATTTACGTATTCATTATCCAAAGAAAGAATTAATCATTAAATATTGCTTTAAATTATTACTCATGTCGTATACGTAATATTGCGTATACGTTTTATTTAAATTGATATTTAAATGTTATGAAAATCAGCAGTAACAACAAGCGGTAAGTAAATATTGTCATAATTATTGTATGACAATTATTAACTCATTATTATTTAAGTATTCATTATTTCTTTGAATAATGAATGGTTTTTTCGTAAAAGTAAAATAAATAAGAATTTATTGAAATGGCTTTATAAATGGCCTATTATTTGTGAATTTCCTTCTTTTAAAGTACTTTTTGATTAATTATATTGGATGACATTGTGTATACGTTAATTTATATACCTTAAAAGTGAATTTAATTTTATTCCTTTTAAAATATAAATTCATATTTAGTAATTTGCTCACTTTTAGAAATATTTTTTATATAATCATTTTATAAAAAATTAAATCTTAAAAAATAGATTTCCTTAAATAAATAATGTCAAGCAAGGGGCTTATCTTTACACAACTTATGCTTTATTTATGTTTAATATAAAAATATAATAAATAAAAATAATAATTAATAAATAATATTTAATAATAAAAATAAATAAAAGTAATAATTATTAAATATTATTTATTAATTATTATTTTTATTTATTATATTTTTATATTATTTATAAATAGTACATAAATTAGTACATAAGTATTACATAAGTATTATTATTATTTTTATTTATTATATGTTTATAGTATTAATAAATAACACATAAGTTTTGTAAAGATAATCCGCTTGCTTGACATTAATTATTTATGACATTTTTTTTTTTACATTTAATAATAAATAATATTTAATAATTATTATATTTATTTATAGTTAATAATTCTATTTAATAATTCATTTATTAATTATTTCACTCAATTTCAATTTACTATTAAAAATGTAGAAACCCTTAAAACTCCTGCTGCCTGGCATACCCCTTGGTTCTCTGGCCAGGAGCCCGGTTTCGTTTCAACGTAAGTGGATTGTTGGCCAAAATGGTAGCCCAATGTCCGTAATTCGCTCCGACGGAGGACATTGCATGGGTGGGTATCTGTGTGTGTGTGTGTGTTGTGTGTGCTCAACTTGAGCATTCCGGCGCTTTGGTTTCGGTCCTGGTGGGGTGCTCCTGGTGGTCACTGGCTCTAGCTAGCGATCCTTCTCCTCGGCAGCTTGCTTTCTGAATTTTTGCTTCAATTTTTTTCCCCCGTTTTTGGTTATTTTTTTTTGCTCTTGCTTTTTGCGTGCCGCATGCAAAGGGCAGTCTGAGCTGTGGCAACCGAACTGAAAATAGCTGAACAGCAGGGGGCGTGGCCCTGGCGGTGGAAAAAAAAAAGAAAACTTTTCTAACATTCGAGAAAACACCGAGAATACTTTACGAGTTTAACGGCAGACATTTTTCGACCGACCATAAGTACATTTATTTTTCTTTAAATTGTTGGAATATCTGAGAGAGACCTGCTCTAATCCGTTTTCTATATAGAATTTAAGGTGATAATGCACTGGGACACTCGCTGAATTTATTACACACACTGCAAGCGCTTTTATTTCAATTTCAGTCAATGGCCTTTTGGCCCTTTGGCCTTTTACGGCCAACTCGGGGAGCAAATTAAGTGCAGCCGGCGCCGAAGAGGATCCTTCTTCTCCACACACACACACACATGACAACCATTAGGCTGGAAATTAAATTTTTTATTGAGGCAAAAGGCGGATGGCGGCAGGCCGTAAAAAGGGAAAAGCGGCGGCTGCAAAATTTCAAATTTATATCAATTGCGGTTGCTCATTGACGCCTCAAAAGGTTTTCACGTGCCCCCAGTCGAAGTTAATTGAATTTCGCCGCCACAGCCACATGTAACGACTTCGACTCCGACTACACCTGACTGCAGCCAGGACATCCGCAGCTACCTGCCCCATTAATTATGCAGGTGTTCGGTTGCGGGCATCGAACTTAATCAATTTTGCAAAGGAAATCGCAGCCAACGAAAGTCATGAAACTATGAGGAGGTAACATCAGCAGCAGAGCTGATCTAGATCTAGATATTATCGGAAAAAATATCAAAAGCTTTCTGACTTTATCTTGCTCCTTTTTATCGAACTGAATATCGACTAAAGGCACAAAAATCGAGACATACAAATATCGAGTTAAATATCGAAAAGCAAAGACTTCAAATATCGATACAGCATCGATATTTTCTGCTATTATCGGAAAAAAGTATCACAAGCTTAGTTTACTTATCTAATTCTGACTTTATCTTGCTCCTATATATCGAACTGAATATCGAAGATGTCAAATACCAATACAGTGTCGAGGTAAATATATCTTCTGCTTTCCCTTTGACAAAATAATCTCTAGACCTGCCCTTCACATATCGATATTATCGGAAAAAATATCAAAAGCTTGCTTTACTTATCTAATTTCTCAAAGGAAGAAGCAAGATAAACATCTTGCTTCTATTTATCGAACTGAAAATCGACTAAAGGCACAAAAATCGAGACATACAAATATCGAATTATATATCGAGGTGCGAAGACTTCAAATATCGATACAATATCGATATTTTCTGCTATCCCTTAGACAAAATAATCTCTAGTCCTGCCCTTAACATATCGATATTATCGGAAAAAATATCAAAAACTTTTTTTACTTATTAAATTCTTCAAAGGAAGAAGCAAGATAAACATCTTGCTCATATATATCGAACTGAATCGCGACATACAAATATCGAATTATATATCGAGTTGCAAAGACTTAAAAAATCGATACAGTATCGATATTTTTTGCTATCCCTTAGACAAAGTAGGCTCTTGACTTGGAAATTAAATAAAAGAATCCTTTAATATGGTCTTATTTCTTTGCACGAAAGCATACAAGATGTGCAGGCAGGATCATATAACTATATTATATAGAAATCAGATAAATGCATAAGCAAGCAGAGAACACTAAAGATCATCACAAGTAATCAAGTTCTCGCTCGCAGCTATGCATATCGATAGCGATAGCAGCTTCCGTTAATCACCGCTCAACTGCTATCGGCAGATGACGGGGAGGAAGAGGCGACAATTATCCTAATCCCGTCGCCCCACTCCATGGCGAGACCCACTCCGAGTGGCGTCCGCAGAGGAAATGTAAGTGCAAAGTGGATTCCTTGACGGCTGCCTCGGGGGCTGCGTCGCGTCATCGAGCTGCAGTCAAATGGCAGTAAACTTCAACTGTCCTGCAGCGCTGTTGTCCTTGTTGTCCTTGCTGCCTCTCGCTTTCTCCACAGCGATGGCGATGGCGATGGCGATGGCAGTGGCAATGGCAACCGGATACGGAACCAATTTAACGACGCCATTTCCGCGCACTCTGGCGACCAAAACGTCAGCCATGCAACTGCAAAATCTCTGCGGCGACCATTGGCATCATGGCTGTGTGGCAGGACCGCCATCCTGTCTGGTTTTGCGCCTCAGAGAGTGCCGCTTGTGACCGTTTTATTGATTTCCAAATTAAATTCCACAAGCCATAATAGTCTTTTGCAAAACATTTTAATGCCATAAACGGTTTAGCAGAAATATATGAAATTAAGTTAAGTTTCAGGCCTCTCAAAGTACCATGTGTGTGCATTCTTCTGTCCGTATATATATTTTATATAAACACATGTAAATTGCATTAACAAATAGCCGAGAGTGCATTTAATCGAATTAAGCTCAAAAGAACCATTCCGCCCGCCAGACGATGACAATGTCAGGCAGCCTTTATTTTTGCCTTCTTTTGTCCAACTGTCATGCATTTGACATGTGCACATTTATGGCAAAAATTGTGCCACTGAGTTGAATAATTGAAATTGTGTCAAAGAAGAAGAAAATAAGAAGAAGAAAATAATATCAGCTCAGTGGGGGGGGGGGGTTTAAAATTAAGCTTATTTAATAAGATTTGCCGAGAATTGTCGAGGTAAGAGGGCTTCCAAGGTATATCAAGGGGAAATTCGGGGCTTCTTAAGACCGTTCTTTTAGAATTCTATTTATCTTTCTAGTTTTATCTACATATATGGTATATTTCATGTATTTTATATATTCCTACATCCTGGGGTATTTTTATGATTAGAATTAAACACTTACTTAACAGTCTGCGAGGGGTTTTCTTATTGCATTACACATACGCAGTGTGATCGTAACGAAAAATTACTCATACGCAAGGTTGGTTTTTTAAATTTATATATACATTTTAGAAATAATTATTATAATTATTATTATTATTATTATTATAATTAACCTAATTATTATAATTAATTATGAAATGAATAAACTTACCAAGAAAGCTGATTCATAAATAACTTTGCTTCGACTTGCAAACCGAAAAAAGAGAAAAAACAAAAATTTGAAACTAATATCTCAAATTTATTATTATACAAATAAAAAAGTAACTACTGTTTAGTATAAATAAATTGTAAATTTGTTTTCTGTAAACCATTTTCCTTCTCTTTACTACTATTTGCGACTTTTTGTTAATTGAATTTGAGACCCCCTTCAGGATTCTGTCAAAGAATCGCTCTCTATTTCCGCTTGTGTGCTATCCGCTATGCGCATTTATTACTCGGCTTTTCGGTCTCGGCCAATATCAGCCGCCGCCTCGACTTGGCCGCAACCGTTTAAGCCGCTGTCTTGGCCAGCCGCAAGCAAACCATGAGCATTTCCCGCAAATTGCCGCCAAAGAACATGGCCAGTAGCTGCCACATGCCACACTATACATGTATATATATAGGGCTACACTTGCACAAAAAAAGTAAGTTACAAATGTATTACAAAATATTTATAATACAACTTTTTACTCTTCTTTTAAGCCTGAATTTATATTACATTTTACAGCCATAAATTTGAATTAAAAACTTAAAGTTCAGTATATAATATCTTACGATAAAATCGAGGCTTCATTCGCTGTGTGTGGGGATAAAGGAGGCTCGAAGGAGGCTCGGAGGAGGCTCGCAGGAGGACCAAGGAACTTGGCAATTCAATTCGGCATCAATTCAGGACGCCGCTGCCCGGCGATGACAAGCCGAACAAAGAGCCCGGCGGGAAAGTGGAAGACCAGAAATGAAATGAATTATGTTAAGCATTCAAATTTGAATAAAAACAAACGGAAAGTGACAGCGGCAAAAAAAAAAAGAGAGAGAACTCCACTGCAAACTGGGTAAAAAACAAGAACAAAGAAGGAAAATAAAATAAAACGAGGCGCATGAAAAACTGCCCGGACAAGGACAAGGACACGGGCGCAAAATCAACTGCCAATTGCAATTTGCCGGGCCGTGTAAATAAAATATATTTTAACAACATTTACCGTATGGCCGGGCAGGAGAAAAACGTGTGAAAATATAGAGAAATAATATAGAGAAATATATAAAAAAAAATATATATATATTTGTGCAAGATTTAAAATCCATTTGACAGAGATTAAGAAATTTTCATGCGCTTGTTTAATGATTGCATAATTTTACATATTTAAATATGGTTTTCTTTATGAACATATATTTATAATTTTATATTATATATTTATATTTATATGTTCAGAACTTAAAGAAACCCATATTTAAATATCTAAAATAATTAATTAGTTTAAAAATATTTAAGACAAAAATTTGACATTTTGAAAAGTGAAAGATTATAAATATAAAAGTCCGTTTTTTTGGCAAAATAATAAATTATTATTAAGGCACACTTATTTAATAGTTTAAAACCTTTCAATAAACATCTGCCTTTGGTGTCAAAAGCAATTTATAAATATTAATAAATATATTAACAAACATGTAGTAAATAAATACTTGAAAAAGTACGGGGTGTCCAGTAAAATTTAATTAATTATGTAGTTCAAAAAAATTACCTTAAAATAATTTTCTATTTTTTCTGGGTAATTTTAATCTTAAGTAAAATATTTAACTATAACAATAATTTATTTAATAACCTAATTAAAAAGGACATAATTACGAAAAGACTTCAAACTCAAATTTAATCCAAAAAAATCAACTAAATATTTTTGTGGAACTGCTATTTTAATATTATAAAAATAAATAACAAAATAAATCAAAAAAAGAAATAGCAAGAAACTTAATTATATATTCCAAAATAAAATACTTCAAATATATAGAGAAAATATTTTAAAAACTATATAAAAGGCTTTACATGTATGAAAAATATATAAAAAAAAAAGTAAATATATAATATATAATAATAATAATAATATATAATATATAAAATATAAAAAAATATAATACAAAATATATAATATATTGAAAATAAATAAAAATATAAATTATATAATAAACCTAAATATACAACTGATGCCCCCAGACCTGAAAACCAATGAAAACTTTACTTAAATTCTATTTCCTTTCAGCTACCCTTGAAATCAGTGCACTGGTCCATCGGTATATATATATATATCGGTATACTATATATATATACCGATTTTCATTGCATCATTGCGGTTCGGTTCTTTGGTCTTTTCTGTCGCAGTTGCCGCTTTGTCCCGCATTTATTATTTATTGTATTAATAATGCAGCCGCGTTGAAAATTTCATAATGTCCGGCAATGTCATTCGGGCAGTCAGCAGTTGTTGTGCCATCGCTTCCCCAGTTCACTTTTTGTTGTTATTATCATTTTTGCTTTCTGTTTTTTTTTTTTTTCGTTTTTGTAAATTAAATGTTTGTTGCATTTCTGCGGATGTATTATTGTATGGTCGCATGAGCAGTTGACACTTTTGTTGTTGACTCAGCTGCGGTTGCTGCGGCCCCGTTGACGTTGATGGGGATGCTGATGGCTGCTTTGGATTGCCTTGGTGTGGCCTCGTTGCCGGGACAGAGAGACAGCGGGACAGCGGGACAGCTAGACCACAAAAAGAAAATATACAGCATAGAGTCCAGGAAAAACCAGAACGGAAATCCAGGGGAATCTAGTAAATGCAAAGCCATTACGAAATGTGTTATAGATATATGATTTCATAACCCATTTTCGGTGTCAGAATATGACCTTAAATAAGTATAGTTTAAATTAAATATAACTTTTCTAAGTGGTTTAAAAATAAAAATAATTATTGCAAAGTACACACATTTTTCTAAGGAGCAGAGTGCATTTCCACGGAAGTTATCATACGCAGTGTGATCCCTGCGAAAAATGCGCATACGCAACGTGTACATACGCGGTATATTTTCAAGGCAAAGAATTAATTTACAAGAAATATATTTAATAAAAATGTATATATATAATATTTATAAGGTTTTAAGTAACTTTCTTCCAGAAAATATTACAGGGTTTTCAATTACAGGGTTTTCAATTAAACCATAATATATATTAATTTTTAAATTAAACAAGACTGAGATCATGTAAGAAATATACTTCTCTGTATAAAATGTAAACATATTTATTAACATTTGAAAAATAATACTTCTCTGCATAATATGTATATATATTTTACTTTATACTTAAGTTTTTTTTTTATAATTTAAATAAAAATATCTAATAATATATATTTATTTACTTTTATTGTTGGGAAGAAAAACATTATACTTGGAACTAACTTAAGCCTTATCTTCTGTAAATAGTTATATTTATTTTAGTTTGAAAACATACACACTTTTAGTTCATTTTGGCACTCTAAGCTGTGTGGCATGTGTGTGTGTGTGTGCCTTGGTGTGTGTTGCAGCATCATCATAAAATTCAATTAAAGGGAGACGCGCACAATCAAACAAAAGATCAAATTAAATGCTGGGCCAGCAATTTACTTCGCTGATGTTGGAGGGCGTGGCAGGTCTAACCTCCGGAACAACACACGCATGTGTGTGTGTGGGTGTGGGTGTGCGGGAATATATGAGTGTGGACACTGAGGAAAATTATCTAAACTTTAACCAGAATTATATGAATTGAATTAATCAAAAGAATGAAAATAATAGAAAAGGATTAAAGGATTTAATGTTGTTTTTAAACTTGTAAAAAAAGAAACATTAAACTATTAAAAAAATATAATAAAATATTTATTGTTTTTTTTATGATGAACATAATTTTCAAATTTAAAAAACGGTTTTTTAAAATCGTAATTTTAATTTTTCATAAAGAATATTTTTCAAGAGTCTATAAAATGAACTCCCTAGCATTTTTCAGTGTAAAACTGTACATGGTGTGTGTTCGTGTGTGTCCTTGTGTGGCATAGACAACGGCACGCATTGCGGTTTAACGCGCTTTTCATTACATTGACGATGGTGGAGCGGGGGAGGGACTTGCCATGGAGCAAGGATGTTCTTCTGAGCCAGGGAAGCTGAATGGCAGCCAAAAGGAACATCAAAGGCGGTGGCGACCACACACACACACACACACAAGGAGCAAGGAGGCAAACAAGGACCCTGCCAAGGCACACAAGTTGCTGCGGTATTTTTACGACCATTTCAGCTTCGTAATGGCAATCCAAAAGCTTGTACCGACCCTGGCACGGGGTTGGACCGAAAATCATATAAAAGTCATTGGGACTTAGTTAAGCCAGCGATATTAACAAATGCCAAGGAACAACAAAAAAACAAAAAAAAAAAAAGAAAAGAAAAGGAGAGAGAAAAAGAAAAAAGGAAAGACAGGAACATAGAATGGGTATGCGGATGATAATAAACCAGCCAGACTTTGGCGATATAGCTACACTAAAATCCACATGTTACAAAGGACATTTGCGGCAGGCTTCAGAGAGAGAGAGAGAGAGCAAGGACCTAAGGATCTTGGATACACAGGATTAACGGGGGTTCGTGGTATTTTAATTGCTATAATTAATCTAGAGCTTGAGTTCATTTTTATAATAGAATGCTGAGCAGTGTTTGTGGTAAGTTATAAATTTGGCATTATTTTAATGCAATAAAATCAAGATTATCATGAATAAGTTAAAAATTGATAATAAGCTTTGTTATTTGGAAATTCAAAAGCCTTAAGATATATTTTTCAATATTTTGAGGCAATAAATAAATATTTTAAAAAGGTCCTACAGCTGTTTCTGAGCTTCCCACGTTCGTCATTAGCAATTTATACGCTTTAAAAATCATCTTAAGGCTCTCCTTCTCCTTTATTGTTCCAATTTCGAACTTCCAATATGGTAAAACTATCCCCTTTAAGCCATAACTCCCTCTAACACCGCAATTTATCGCATTCAATTGGTTTGAAAATAGCTAACCACAATCCAGGAGCCATTATCATGGCCAAACTCATGGCGAGGTGTTATGGCGATGACACCAGTTTGTACTTTGTAACCGGCCCCGCCCACCGGTAAACACCGCCTCCACCGCCTCCCCCTTTCGATTCGCGCCGGCGGCACCATCTTGCGTGGCAGCAATTACAAAGTTTTCGGGCGCTGCATTTAATTACGTAGGACAGGGGGCCATCCCGCTAACCGGATATCGGCCATCGGGCATCAGCATTTGTTATAGTCGCCGTTACAATGTAGCAAACTAATAGCTGACCGCTCCGGGCCGATTCTGGGGTTAAGTTGGGGGAGGAAGGGAGAAAGGCAGCGAGTGCGGGTGGGCCCAACGAGCCGCTTAATTGAATGCCCTTGGCGGAAAAATGAAAAAAACAAGAGGGAAAATGCACGATAAACAGACTGAAAAACAAGTGAAAGAATGTTGAGGCGACTGTAAAGACTTTGGGATGGCTCTTTGCCAGGGTTTTCGTACAAAATAAGAAGGATTTTATGAAGGAATATTATTTAAAAAAAAAAGAAAATATTATTTTTAATGATTGTAAAAATAATATCTTAATTTTTACAAGTTATTAAAGTTATATACAGTAAAAAGATATATGTAAACTGTTAAAACAATTTGTTTGAATTAAAAAAAAAATATAATGAATATAAACAAAAATATTTCTGAATAAATTTGTATTATATAAAAATATTAATAAATCAATTTTAAAATTTGTATATCATAAAAAAAATTTACAAATATAAAAAGAAATATTTCTGGATAAATTTGTGCTTATAAAAAATATTAAAAATTTAATTTTTGTTTAATTAACAAAATATTTCTAGATAAATTTGTATTATATATAAAAATTTAAATAATTCAATTTCAAAATTTGTATATCATAAAAGAAATTTATAAATATAAAAATAAATATTTCTGTTTTTGTTTGTGCCTATAAAAAATATTATAAATTTAATTTTTATATTATTCTCTCAATTATTTGTTATGATTTATAAAAATATGCTGGAAATTACAAACATATAATTTTTCTTATATTGTCTGAATTATATATAATTTATTGTTTATGGAATATTTTCTAATAAATTGCCTTATAAAAAATAACAAAAATTAAGGCTGTCGTAACTAATTAAATGAAATATACTTAATCCCTTAATTCAACTCAATATACCCCGCAAAAAAAAAAAACACAAAAAATAATGACAAAAACGTGTAGAGAGTGGCCAGAATTATACATTATTTTATACATTCTATTTAGTCCTGCCAGCCAAGTCCTGCGTTGTCCCTGCGTTTGGCTTCGACTTTGGCTTCTGCCCGCCGGCTGTTTGTTAATGGCAAAAGCTCAACCAAATTTTCCCTGTTGGCTTAGACACAGCTGCACCGTCGCCGCCACAGAAATTGGCCTTTATTTTTATTGTCTTATTGTGTAATTCCCCGCAAGCCGCAGCTGCTCCTCCCTGGCGGCAGCGCGACTAAAAGCCGCAGCCCTTTGCCCTTTGTACACAGGGAAAAATGCAATTCCATGAAGAGAAAATATGGTATTTTAAATGGTTCTCATATATCCATGCATATTTTTTACAGTGTAAGAACTCTCTTGTTGCCATGGTTGTTATGAAATGCCGGCGGCGGTTGCTGGCCATTTTTGGTATTTTGGTAACTGTTAACGGTAAGAGGCAGCACCAAAAACCAACATGGCAGACGAGGCGGAAACGGTGAGCGGTCAGGAATGGCGTTCGAAAAATTACAAAATGCTAGAGTATGCACAAAATTTACAGTTCAAAATTTTACTTTAAGCTAAGCCTGAAAATTAATTTCAATGCGGATTGATCTCCAAGAATAATAATAATTAAAAATTAAAAAAAAAAAAATTACGTTTTGTAAATTTTGTAAAATTTAATGAAAAACTTGGTGAAATATTTCTTTTACAATATTTTATGATGAATTAATTGGAATTTCAATGGCAAATCGGTTGGAATATGACTTTCGGCAACAATTGGCTTTCTTGGCATCCTATTCCCTCAAGAAGACCTGAAATATTTGCATGCCTCAAATCGATATTTATCGGTATTTTTTTGATGAATTTATGAAGAAATCAAAGTTTAAAACAGGCATAACTTGGTCAAAAAAGCATTAATTTCAATTCGGAAAGGATTTTTTTGTTAGTTTTTAGAAGATCAATAAATCTGCATACTAAATTAAATATGTTAAAAAAAATAATTTTTTTACTTTTTTTTGACAATTTTAACGATAAAAAAATTGAAAAAAATTTCAAAATTTTTATTCCCCTTTGATATAGCTAGATAGACTCCCCTTTTGATGCTGATCAAAAATATGTAGGATTTATGGGGTCGGAAATGACTCCTTCACAGACTAAAACTATATAAACCCTTTAGAAGGGTATAAAAGTCGTACAAAATTTAAAAAAAACAAGACACACCGAAACTTGTATTCCCTTGCAGCTTTCAATAAGATCGATGTGAATTTATCAAATTTGTTTAAATGAAAAGAACAACTCACAGGAATTATATAAAACATTTATACATATCAAAAAATTATGAAAATTATTTTAAAATAATTGCAGGTCTCCTCAAAATTAACTTAAACTTATATTGAATGCAATTTTAAGAATTAACAAATTAACTATGTAAAGACATTATTTTTGAGGAAGGTAATACAACTCTCAACTTAATGCATTTCATTAATTTGTACTGGCCAGAATTAACATCATGTTTTTCTTTTTTTGGAAAATAATTCGATATTAAAATAAATATTCAAAATTTTCAACTAATACACTACCTCCACAAGGAACAGCAAAACTATATAACTTTAATTATTAAAACCTGTCATAGCATAAAAACTGTTTTACCAAATCAAAAAATAACATAAAAGCCAACAAAATATCAATTTACCAGCCAATTATCCACATAGTTTCGCTCAAAATGAAAGCCAGTTTTTGCACAGAATATATGGTTACCACTCGCTCGCAAAATAATGCATGAAAATGTGGCAAGTAAATGAAAAACAAATACCTGAACTTATTAAGCTTTAAAAATATCTACGAGAACCCGAGGCCCGGACAACTTTAAGGTACAAACGCTTATGCTCAAAATTACAAATCAGGCCAGGTGCTCCCTCTCCCCTCATCATCGGCATTCCCTCTTTGAGTGTCTATTTACGCCTCGAAATATATGCAACGTCACTCGCCCATCATTCCTCCTGTGAGCAGGCGGATGTAATCTCGTTAAAAGCCGCTCAAATAACAGCAGCATCGGAAAATGCTCTCCTAACCGACTTTTGATTTCGAGAGAGAGAAGAAAGGAAGGCGTTTCCCCCTCGATTAGGTTCCGACAGTTGATCCTGCAGAGAATATACATACACACAGGGTTATGTATATGTACGCTGCTCTGTGGCATCCCTTTCCTGCCTGTCAGCAGTTGATAAGCTGCCTAAAATGAATTATGCAACAGGAGCCACATCAATATGCAATATGCAATATGCAATGTGCACTGCTTTTATGCCATGAGGCCAGCAACAACATTGTTGTGGGCGCCGGGCGGTAGTCTGCCCCTCCCACTTGGAGGAGGATACATAGCCACTGCCGCGATATGCGACATCAAGCAACATTGTCACTGGTCCTGTGGTGCCAGTACACTGAGAGAGAGAGAGTGGAAGCAAGAGAGTGTAAAAAAAAGGAGAAGAGTAACCTTCAGGACACAGACAAAAATAAAAATTAGAAAAACTAAGAACAAAATGATTTATACTTTTTCTACTCCAAGTTTTCTTACAGTTTCCTAGTTTCCAAATAAAAATTCCCATATCTTCATTCAGATACCTATTTTTTCCCAGTGTATTTACACAGTTTTACAGCTGTGCACAGACTGGCAACGCATTTTAATGGCGGCTTAATTAAGCGTTGCATTTTGCGTGCGGCTACCCAAAAATGGCAACGGGAATAGGGTTAAACTTTCAGCGGGACGCTGTCACTGCCCCGGCAATTTTCCAACCCACACCACCTCCTTTGGCAACCCGCCCCCACCCCCGCGCGTCGCATCGTCTGTCACTAATCAAGCTGCGTTGCCTGTCAATTACGAGGTCCGCAGAGACAGCGAACAGGAACGAACAGGAGCGAACAGGAGCTTCCTGCTCTGCCAGTGCCTTGTGGCACTGATAATGATGGATAGATTGATAAATGGACCGATGGCGGGATGGATGAATGGATGGATGAATGCTGGTTTGCTGGGAGAGAGAGACCCGCAGGGATCGCAATGGAAAGGGGATCGCATTACCAGCTCATCAGCGAGATTTTCTGGTTGGATTAGTACAAACAGAGGGAAAACCTGTGGAGATAATGTGTGTGAAATATTCGCGGGAAATTTAGACAATATAAAAAATGCTTTCCCTTTTGTATCTGGAAAGCATATAGAATATTTCCCAGCAGCTGTTTGTGGCTGCTTCTGGGAATTCTTCGTTCCATTTGCCAGGCGTTAGGCGTGGCGACAATAAATTGCGGCTTTGCCGGCGACATGAAGATGCTTTCTCGAGTGGCAAAAACAATCAGCGAGGAGGTGGTGGGGCAAGGGACCTTCGCATTAAGCGTACTCATTCGAGTACAAAGTATCGCACAAACAACAATGAAATAAGGACACTCTGGCACTGCGCTCTAGCTCACAATTTATTGTTCATTTATTCGCATTTAGAATACATACTTACAATATGGAACGACTCAACGAGCACTCGGGGAAGGTCCCCTCCTTCCCTCCCTCCGATTTGCTATAAATTTCAAATAGATTTTTGCATGGCACTGATTGCATTGGCTTGACCGGGTCTCCTCCTCCTCCTCCATACTGGATACTGGTTCTATTTCTGGTCCCTGGTTCTTCTCACCGCCCGACCATCCCTGGCCAGTCATCCGTAATTTCCCGAAAACCGAATGGAAAATGAAATGGCGGCGGCACCCCGCGATCCCGCCCGCGCCATCCAACAATCATCATCCAAAAAACAATGTGTACTTAATTTCCTTTCAAAAGCTGATCAAAATGCACTGAGAAAATCTTAATAAATGTTTAATCTAATAGAATATTTGTAAAATGAATGAATGAATGAATATTTATATTTAAAATATATAATATAAGATCTATGTTGATGTATGAAATCCATAAATATCTTTTATATAATTTTAAATATTTAAATTGTTTGCAATGTAGTTCACCGCCACCTCCTCTGCTCCTCCTCCCCCCGGCTGCTGCTCATTTCATTTTGTTTCGTTCCATTTCATTTGAAGCTCTTAATGCTTCAGCGAGAAGCTCGAACTCGAACTCAAACTCGAATTTGAACTCGAACTGGCAACC
Source organism: Drosophila seguyi (assembly GCA_008042675.1). Lineage (NCBI taxonomy): Eukaryota > Metazoa > Arthropoda > Insecta > Diptera > Drosophilidae > Drosophila > Drosophila seguyi. The sequence goes on from VNJU01004314.1 coordinate 35,975, forward strand.
GGCGCGTGTTGAATATGAATCATGCTCTTGAAAAGCTTTCCATATTGATTGGACAAGGAGAAGGAGGAGTCCACCTCCTTTTCATAGTTCACCAGACGGTCGCATCGCTTAATTTCCCCCCCTTTTTGCAGACTTTATTTTCCCCGCACCTGCAGAAGCTTCAAATATTTTTCAATTTGCATTCCTCTCTCTCCCGTATATCATGCCCGGGTGTTCCCCCTTTGCCGCCGAGCTGCCGAAATATTTCAAAAGGCACGCTCCACGCTCTTAATTAACATTGCCACGGCGGAGGGGCACATGCAACAAGTACTGCCAACCCTGAAAAACACATATTGCATTTTTCAATGAAGCAAACTTGAGCTTCATTATAATTCATAGCATTGATTAAGCATTATTTATTTACAAAATCATTGCTTCACTTTTTGATTATTTATATCCCCCGAGTTCTAATTGCGGGAAACAAAAAACTCGGATTTGCCATTTTTTTGCGCCCTCGCATTCATTTCATTTCTGATTTTCCATATTTCCTGGGGGCCCGTATTTTTTCTCCTTTTTTTTGCTCTTTGCTTTGCTTGTATTTATGCAAATATTTGTATTCCATTTGCATTTCAATAATTGAAATTTTTTTATATCATCAGCGCTCTGTCTCTTTCTCCCTCTCTTATTTATTATGCGATTTGCGGGGAAAAAAATGAGAAGAGAATGTAATTTTTGTGAACTTGATTAAACATGGGATCGGGCGGGGAGCGCATAATCCAGAATTTGTTTGCCTAACTCTTGACACAGCTGCGGGAAAATGTTCGAGAAACTCAGTTTTCTTTTTTTTTGCCGGAAATGTAATTATTTAATATATTTAGATTTTAAAAAGAGTCTGATGATTATTTTTTAGGAGTTAACATAACAAAATATACCCAAGATAAAATATATTTTATTGTTATATTAACTCCTTAAGTGTATTTTTTGTTATAGTTACCCTCAATAATAACCATAATTTATTTCAAATTCAAATTCAACTCCCATAAAATAAGTTAATTATCTTACATTTTTTATTCATAATATATATTTCAATATTTATAAATTCCCATTTTTTTCACACATAATTTCGCTAAAAAAAAAGAGACCACACTGCGTATGAGCAATTTTTTCAGTGAACACTCTGCGTATGTGGAATGCAATTAAAAAAAAGCGCTTTCCTGCCATTAAAAAGTTTATATATTTTTTACAATTATTAATTAAAAATATTGCATAGCATTTTGTTCAGCCTAGTTATGTATATATTCTCAGGTAGCTTATACCTTACTCATATAGTAATTGCAAAATTCAAAGAATTCATGTGAAAGCAAAGAATTTGAGGGTTCTTGCACATTTTTCCTCTCTAAATAAAATATATATTTAACTCAAAACGATATTAAAGACTCTAAATATATATTTTGAACGTATATCGATACAATATATCGACAGCTTTGCCCATCCCTAATGATCATCTAAATTGCTTAAGCATTGTCGCCATTTTACAGTTTGCCTTTTACTGAGCTTTTCTCTTCTCAATTTCTGAGAGTTTTCCTGCCTTAGTGTACTCTTCTCTTGGAGTTTTCCCCACTGAATATCCTTCCCTCCTCCACCCCCGAAAAAAACTTCCTGCAGTTGACTGCCTTTCTTGGACCTCGGCTTATTACGATTATTATGTCTTTTATGGCTGCGGTCTCGTAGCAGAAACCGCCAGATGCTTGTGAAAATAGCTTCCATAGGCAAATGCCACCGAGTACAGTGCGTGACGAATGTGTATGGTCAAGCCAAGAGCTCTTGGCAAAATGTCAGTTTTAAGTTTGGCATTAAAAAAATATAGATAAAGCCTTTACGACTCATTTTTCAAAACAAAAAAACAAAAAAAAAATATTTTAATATGTTGTTAAATTCATTTGTCTGTCGATAAATTGATTTCTCGGCGATAAATCGATATTATATTCGATAAATGAGAATATAATAAATTAATTATTAAATTAATAAATAATATCTCCCTCAATACCATCAACTTATTATATATATATAATAATATTAATATTTAAATATGTTATTAAAATCATTTGTCTGTCGATAAATTGGTTTCGCGGCGATAAATCCATATTATATTCGATATATGAGAATTTGTATCAATAATGTACCGATAATTCCCGGGAAATTTTACAAATTTAAGCCGATAAATCGATATTATATTCGATGTATTTTTAATATAATATCGATCTATCGCTTTAAATTATGGGCGCATTATTGATCTGGCCGTCACTGTAGCCTTGTCAAGGAACTGGTTGCCTCGCTTTCCATCTAACATGCTACGAAACCGCATCATCAACACGGCCGACATCATCGCCATTGCCATCGCCATCGCCGTCACCATCATCACCATCAGTCGTGATACGCAACGCGACAGGTTCGCTGCAGTTCTCCACAGCCTCCTTCCCGGAGTTCCCCTTGCCCCTTTACCGTTGAGTGGCGTCAGTAGATTGGAAAATCATTGCAATAACTTCCACTTGTTTACTATCCACCAAGCTCTGCGTGTGTTTCCGTTTCCATTTGGAGCTCATAAGGAGGCGGGTTTACGTTTCAGAAGAGAGTTTTATAAGCTTTGGTAGAGTTTTCTAAACTGTTACTTGGCTTTTTAACTTTTTTTCAGGAAAAGGAAAGAATAACAAATAAAAACTGACTATAAAAAATTATAAAGTTCTCATGATCTCATCCTACTTTCCAGCCAGCTTGTTTGGGAACTCAAAATTAATTAAGACTGAAACGCAGATAAATGTAAATAAAAATCAAGCTTAAATCGACTTAATGAGCATTTGCAGTATTTGAAATTCAGATTAGGCCGTGGTGCTGCTGCCATGCCCCTCGAAAGCGGGGAAAACCCCAAAGCCACCTCTAAAACCAGGAAACCCCCAAAATAACCCCTACTCCTCTGCCTCCTCCTGCCGGCAATCCGCAATTGAATTTCTATTGATTAACAAACGAAACGATTTGATTTCTCAATGGATTAATTCGAGCGTTGATTGGGCGTACATTCGTATATATGTTTGCACTCCGGCTGCTGCTGGGAGCTGGCTATATGGCACGTATATTATATTGATTTATCGCCGTGTCTGGCACATGGATTTATTTGGCCAAAAACAACAATTAGCCGGCCCCAAAATGGGAGTATGCTGAAATATATACTCGATAACTTACTTGATGATGCATAAAAAACAATTTTAAGCAAATCGGGGGGAAATGCGGGCAAAATACGGAAAATGGGAAATGGAAAATGGGGCTAGAACAAGGCAACGCGTGTGTGTGTTGTTTGGACAGACAATTGACCACTCAGCACATCGTTAGGATGTGCCAGGGTTACCGAGACCGAAGGAATTTCGGGAAATCATGCTCAATCCCGGGATCCTTGGGGCAGCAGCAGCAGCTGCAGCTGCAGCTGCCATTTTGTTTTTGCTGTTCACATCTGAAAATTTATGAAATTCCTCGCCTTCTTCATCTTCAACTGCGTGTGTTTTGTGTGTGAGCACAATGACATATCAAGCAGCCGTTGGAACTGAGAGAAACCAGGACCTTGAGCTTATATGATATTTATTTATCATATTTTCATACAATATATAGTTCTTTATATACTATTCCTTCATAATTTATAAATAAATATCACTCAGCCGCCCCGTAGTCCAGATGAGAGCAAAGTCCAAACAAAGTTGTAAGCGAAAAATCAAAAAAAAAAATATTTATCAGCCATAATTGCAAAGAAGAATACATATAAAATATAAATAAATACAAATAATTGTTTCTTTCAGTGCTAAAAACAATGAAAACAAAGGATAAAAGCAAACAAGAAGAGACAGAGCCACAGCTACAAGGCGAAAGAGCAGAAAGGGGCGGAGCAAGAGGCGCAAGAAGGACCAAGAGCGGCCGTGTCCTTGTCAAGGGTCGTTGAGTAAAGTGTATTCGAGTGTGGAATATAACGATTAGTTGAATCAGCTGCCACTTCATCCACCTTCCAATTGCCAAACCAAAAAATAAATTGAAATTAAATTATTATTATTCTCCAACTTTCCAAGTTCCAAGTTCCCATGCAATAATTTGAGGTTGCTTTTATTCAAATAAATCCTGGCTCTTTCTCAATCCTGAACATTCTTTTAAGAACACTTTTTGAAACTAACTTTTGGTGGCATCTGCATTCGATTTGCATGAGGGGCAGAAAGGGGATGAGGGTTAAAAATGAAGATTGCCATGGGCGGTGATTGAGGGGGGCCCATTTGGAGGGTGATTGAGAAGCTCAGGCCATGAATAAATGAATGAATTGCTCGATTTCGATTTCGATTTCGATTTCAATCCTATGACTCTCGCGCACTCCCCTCAAAGTCATTATTTACATTTCTCAGACCTGTTTTTACTCTTCCCTTGTTTCCCATTAAAAAAATTCCTAGGGCAATCGGAATTTGGTGTTTTGATGCAAAACAAAAGTTTGCCTTTTGACTTGCAGCCTCTCCTGATTGTTGAACGCATGTTGCAGAGCCCAGTTCCTTAGTGTCCTGCTCTTGCAGACAAAAAAATAAGTCACATCATTTTGAGGAAATAATTTTTAAAACAAATAAGAATCGATTATTTATATACATTGAAAAATATCGATAAAATAAAATCTGTATAATAAATATAATACATTTTATGTTAGCTTTAAAGGACATTATTAATTTTAAAAACTGCATAGTATTTGTACATTAAATCCTCTTATTTAGCATAAGTACGACATGAAAAACCAACTCTAAGTTCGACTCCTAAAATTGATTATTGATTATTTACATAATATCGATAGAATTTTTTGTGGTTAATTTTATACTACATATACTTTATATAGTATATATTAAGTATATAATTTTAATTTTAGACAATAATTTTAGCAATAAAAATCGTTGCATATAAAAAGTAACAACTTTTGTAAAATTAACAAAAAAAAAATTCTATCGATATTATGTAAATTAAATCAATAAAAAAGGAGAAAAATAGTTACTAAACTTAAAATTATATACTTAATATATAGTATAGTATATTAAGTATATTATTTTAATTTTAGAAACAATTGTTCTCTTTTTTTTTAGTGTACCGCAAACAACCGGAAACGGGCGACAGGACAACATGGCGGAGACAGGAAGAAAACTGAGAATGAAACCACGCACGCAGCCAAACACATTGTACGCTCCTCCACTCCGTGGCTACTCCGTGCACTTGTCTCCTTCTGTCTGCCAGTTGTCTCCAAGCCGAGGACATCTCCCCACCCCCGCCCTCCTCGTGCACACTGGTTTTTATACAGTGTCAGAAAAAAGGGAGAGAAAATATATGAAATTTGGAATCTTTGAAGAAAATTGTTTTAAGGAAAATTTTAATGTTTTCCATATATTTTCTTATTTATTTTTATTTTTATTTTTATACCTAATTATTACTATTTTTAATTATGTATTTTATTTCTCCCAGTGCCTGGTCTTTTGCCCCCTCCCTTTTTCACTATTTTCCGCAGCTCTTTCTCACTTTTCCGACCATTGCAGAAGACATCACGTTGCCTATTGCCATTACTCAAGCGACAGCAACGGGTGGCCCTATGCTTTTCCTGCTTTCCTCCACCCACTACCCACTACCCCCCTTCCCGGTGCTTCCAGTCAGCAGCCCCTGGAGGACAACAGCCTCCCCCCTCCCTGGCCGTGTGCATGCAAACACGTTTCTGATTAGGAATCAACAAAACCGACAACAGCAGTCGGAAAGGACCTGTTTCTTCAGTTGCCTCAGCAGATAGCAGATGCGAAATTCAAGGGGGGGGAGGGAAGAGCACAGGAAAACTAAGGAAAAGGGGGGCGTGGTGGCCATAATGATAATGCCGCTAGAAGGAATTGAAGAAGAAAACTCGAAGGTACTTAAAATTTACTTGCTTAATGTTCAAGTAAAAACAACCAATAAATTAAGAAATATTACAAGAAATGAAATTTTTTTTAAGTTTTTTGTTCAAATTCCCAGAAGAAATTCTTACTTTGGCTGACTTAGAAATTTAATTAAAAGAAGTAATAATTATTCCTATAAACATTTAAAACATAAATTTGTGGGAAAAATGAAGTATCTGAATTTTGAATTTTCAAAAATGGAAAAAATGGAAAATGGCTGTAAAATTAAAGAGAGGCTGAGATTTTTGCTGGCAGCTTTAGAACCGCCGCTGAAAATGGCATTGTCGATGTGGAAAAACTGGAGGAAAATAACACCATTCCCCCCCCCCCTTCCTCTTCTCAATTTTCCACCCAAAACAATATGGCAAAAGTTACGAGGCAACTCAACTTTCGGTAGGATATTCCTGCAACCACCCCCCCTCCCCCCGCCCCCTAACACGGCTTACATAAGTTGTCTGGTTTCCCCGCCCCCCGCCCCCGCACGGGAAAACCCACCTACACCCAAAGTAAACGTGTTGAAATTTAACTAAAATTAATTTGCCAAAAATCAAGGCGAAAGTTTTGCGCCATTTTTGCTCTCTGATTTACTCAGCACCCCCTTCCTCCGCCCGAATATCCTTTATTTTGTTTGGTCCTGGGCGGACAGGGTCATAAATTTCATTGGGATTTGGCTCCTCTGCCCGGGCACTCGTCGTCGAGAGCCCTTTTGTCAATTCAAAGTAATTCGAAGGCAGCCAGGAGACAGCCGTGTGGATGTCCTGACCTGGGGAATTCGGGGGCAGGACGAGTCCAAGGAGGAGTGCGAGGAGTGCGAGTAGTGAGTGGCTGACCCGCAGGCCAGATCGATGGCCCAGCTGGGAATTGGACGAAAGTTTTCTTGCCCCTTTCAGGTTTCACTCTGCCTACACCTGGTTTTATTTTCGGGGATTTGTGTGGTTAATTATTGAGGCTGCCAGGTGGGTCAATTTGTTGTTAAGGCCTTGGGGGAATGTATATAAAATTAGATATTTTCAAGCTATATTTACAATACATTTAATTGTCCGGAAATTAATTTAAACACTCTTTTTTAAATAAAGGTTTCAGCATATAGGTTTGTAAGAATAATTTCCTAATTTACTAACTCACTATGAAATGTAAAAACAAAAAACTGAAAAGACTTGAAAATAGTCCCATCAAGTCAGCCTTGAACTCCTCTCCTGTCACATCCAAAGTCTAGGTCCCCAACCCAATTCCCAGCCAGGTTCAGTATTCTTCCGTTCGTCCAACCAGCCAGACCTTTCTAAACTATTTTTAAATTGTATTGTTGCTCCCAGGCTTTTCCAAATTTTATAAATTTCCAAAAAGTATCTTCACGTTTCGAGGTGTGTGTTCATTCCCAGTGTTTTAATTTCGTAATCAGTGATTTCCACATTTATTTCAGAACACGAAATGCCAAATTGTACGTGTTTTGAGCCAGGTACTTCCAAGCAAAAGTGTCCGGCATGCGGATACCAGCACGACGTGGTTGAGGCCGTGCCAAGGAAGAACAAGCCCCGCAAGGACCCAGAGACGGTCAGGTTCTATCCCGTAGAATATGATGCGCCCGAGTATTCTCGGAAATTTGTGCGTTTTTATGAAAAGCCACCGAAGAAAGCCGAGGGAAAACCCCAATAGGAGCTGATCCTTCGTCCAGCTCCTGCCTGGGAATGAGTGTCCTCCGTCCCGGCAACCTTCAGATGGGGTTCTTTGGGGTCAGAGCTGCTTCTCGACGGTCCTGCAGGATGACTATAGACTATAGACTGTAGATTTT
>VNJU01004319.1:0-13892 GCA_008042675.1 Drosophila seguyi
TCTGAGATTTTCGGGTGCTCAAAGATAGGAAAAGTGCAATAGTCCCCCAAATTAGTTTCAGTTCGGTTTCTGTAAGGTCTGGTTAAAATATGTAGTATTTTCGTCCCTTTGTTTATGCTTGTCCTTTCACGCGATCTAAGTTTTTGAAATAAATAATGAAAATAGGCTATACGAGAGAAGTAGCAAAGACCCACACCACTAGTCGACGAGCCCAGCCGGAGAACATTTCGCGTGAGCTCTTCTTTCAGCCTGAATAATTTTTAATGTTCGTTACAATTTACGGTAATAGCCGGTAAGGCCTAGGAAACTTCGAAGCTCTCTAATGTTTTGAGGAATCGGATACTTCATAATTGCGGAAATTTTTTCAGGATCTGTTTTAATTACATTGTGAGAAACAATATAACCAAGAAATGCTGTTTCTAATTTAAAGAATTTAGATTTTTCGAGAGAAATTTTCATATTTGCCTTTTGTAAAATATTAATTATTTGAATTAGATCAGTGTAATGTTGTTCAATTGTGTTCGAAAAGATTATTATATCATCCATATAAACGTGGCAAGTTTTTCCGACTTGATCTCTTAATATATCATCCATTGCTCTTTGAAATAATCTAGGGGCGTTTGTTAACCCAAATGGCATACGTAAGAATTCAAATTTCCCATTATTAATAGAAAAAGCTGTTTTTTCAATGTCTGATTCTTTCATTAAAATTTGGTGGAATCCTGATTCCAAATCAATTGTTGAGAAATATTTTGCCTTTCCTAAGTTAGATAATATAACAGACGGATCTTGCATAGGGTATCTGTCCGGTATTGTGTTTTCGTTTAATTTTTTATAGTCAATAACTAGTCGATGTTTTGGACTTCCATCTTCGTTTTGACCCTTTTTTGGTACTACTAGGACTGGTGAATTATAAGGGCTTCTACTCGGCCTTATGATTTGTTCCTTTAGCATCCTATCGATTTCGCTATTAACGAAATCTGAGACTGACATAGCATAAGGATATTGTTTACTATAAATAGCTCTATCATTGTCAGTATTTATTTCTCCTCGAATATCGGTTCGAAAAGGAATTTGCATGTTTATCTTGGAATGCTCCTTTTCAATTTTATTCATAATTTTATTTTCGAAATCTTTTATTTGATTTGAAATTGTAGTTAAATTATGAATTTTTTCTTTGTCGGAAAATTCAACGACGGCGTGTTTAGGATTTTTGGATCCCAAACTTTTAGTTTTTTTGTTGTCGGATAATTCTACGACGGCGCGCTCAGGATTTTTGGATCCTAAGCTATTAGTATATTTATGGACGGATAATTCAACGTCGGCATGCTCAGGATTTTTGGATCCCAAGCTATTAGTATATTTATGGACGGATAATTCAACGTCGGCATGCTCAGGATTCTTTGATCCCAAGCTATATTCACTTTCTTCAACAATTACCGTATCGGTTTTAAATACTTTTTGTTCATCAAAGTATTTTTTTATAATGTATTCTTTTAATGGAAGTGTATTTTCTTCCCTAATTAGGCACAAATCGTTATTTTCCTCATCGTCATAATATTCCAGTTTTTCTTTTTTCCCATGATATTCCAGAATACCTTTTTCAACATCTATTTTAGCTCCGATTTTCCTTAATAGATTGTACCCAATTAATAAGTCAGATTCTAACCCTTCTATTTCGTAAAATAGATGTTTTGTTTCAAATATTGTTAATATATGGTAATATTTTATGGTTGAGTGTCCATGGACTGTAGATACTCTCTTGTAAATTGGTAATTCTTTTTTATTTTCATAAATTCCGTTTTTGATATAGCAAGATGTTGCTCCTGTGTCAATTAATATTTTAAGTTGTTTATTTGTATGTCTGTCTGTCCTAGTTATATGAGGCATTCCCCTGTAGGGTTCTGCTCTAAAAAATGATCCTCATCAATGTTATTAATTCTCATTCCTTTCTGGGCTGGTTGACTTACTGTCCCGTTTGCTTCCCGTTTTAATGGGATTTGTGGTTCGGTTTTTTGTTCTTGGTTTGGATTATAATTATTTCTTTGCGAAAAATTATTATAATTCTGTCTGTTATTATTATAGCCCCTGTTATAATTATTATTCGGACGGTTGTAATTATTATTCGGACGATTTTGAAACCTTATGGAACTATCTACATCCATTGGTTCCGGTGGGGGTTGTACCTTTGAATTGTTATTTGAATTCCAATTATTATTATGACCAAAATTACCATTTTGTGGCCAATTATTATTCTGATTATTATTCTGATTATTATTCATTCTATTAGAGGTATTATTATTCTGCCTAGAATTTACTGGATTAAATCTTAGGTTATTTCCCTGATTTTTGTTTTCATTCCTAAATCCATAATACCTATTTGCAAACTGGGCTCGAAAATTGTTAGACTCTAGTTCCTGACATTTTGCCAAAGCATTTGGCAGATCTGGTGGGTTAAGGGAAAAGAGTGTTTCTGAAATTGAACCGTTTAATCCAGAAATAAAAATTCTGAGAGCGTTGCTCCGGATTGTTTTATTTGTTTCTTTAGTTATATCGCTGTCTTTACCATATGTCATAATAGTTTTATTTATTAGTAATGTCATTTTTTTGTTTACTTCATTATAGAATTCCGTAATGGTCATGCGACCCTGTCTTAAGATGCTCAATTCTGATTCAAGAATATGGATTGGTCTTTTATCGTTATAAATAAAATCCAATCTTGAAAGTATTGCTTGAAAATTTAACACGGTACCATGGTTTGTTAAAGCATCATGTGCTGCTCCCATGATTTTATTACGAAGAATTGTTAAAGCGATAAAATACTGTTCACTTTGAATTTTATATAAACTCATGGCAGTTTCTGCCGCTTCTCTCCAGCCTACATACTGGGTTATTTCACCAGTGAACTTGGGTAATGATTTAACTACCTCTAGGGTGGTTTCGCATTTTATATTTGGGTCAATCGTTTGGACTTTATAATCTTCCACTTCGTTTTTGTTAGCTGTTATCTGCCCTTGTATGCCTTCAATTTTTCTGTTCACTTCCCCCAATTTTACATTAATTAATCGGTTTATTAATTCCATCGTAAGATTACTGGCGCTTGATATCCCGCCCGCAGAAAAGGTTGAAGCTGAACCTCCGGTTGCCATTGTTAAATTCAGATCTTCAAAACTATTTATTAAATCTTCCAGATTGTTTTAATAATTTGTTAAAATTGATCTTGTAATGATTGATTTTAAAACTTTAAAATATTGCCTGTATCTTGATCTTATTTTATTGATTTACTTTAAATAATATCTTAATATTATTTATTTCTGCTCACGATACTTTATGTTGGCGTCTTCCTTCAGAGTAGTTCTCCGATTTTGGTCTTCCTTCGGCTTGGTTCTCCTGATTTGGGGTCTTCCTTCAGCTTTTTTAAGTTGTGGCGGCGGGGTTGCCGTCAGCTCTTCCTTCCTTCTTGGTGTTGATTGATTTAATATTTTGTTTGTATATTGTGTTTGTATTTGAGTTTCTGATTCGTATTAATATTGTGTTCTTGTAATTCGTGTTAAGTATTCAGTCCACCTTTTTAAATATTAAATTCTTAATCGGATTATTGCATTAATTAATTTCCAATTAAGTTTTTTTTCCACGATCACTGTCACAATTGTTAGGTGTCGTAGGTTTAGTGTGGGTGTTTTAATTTTCCCACTAAAAATTTGAGTTGTTGGCGGCGCGAGTTCCGTTTTATATTTTAACTTGTTATCGTTAATATTTTATTTATAACCACGTTGGGCGCCAATTAAATTAGTTGTTAATAAATTAATTAAAAAAATTATTTTATTATTTTATATATTTTAATATTTTTTATTGGTGTTAGACTTTTAAACTTATTTCCAAATTACAAGACACTAGTTACTAAGTTCAGTTTTTATGAAGTGATCTCCATCTCGTCCCGAATCAGACTGACTTCCCAAAAGTTAATCCTCATCCAATCAACCTCGGCCAGAAGCTTTTCTTTGGAAACTTCTTGAACTTGAAGTTATGTTTAGAATAAAAGCTTTATGCTGAAATTATTCCACTGCATTGTGAAATTCAATTATGCTGACCGCTGCAGTTTAATTGAAGCGCAATACGTTGACCATAGTTTGGTCTCTAAGCGGAAGCTGTGTTTACTTTACGTTTGGGTTATTTACTTTAGCGGGTAGCTGGGCGTTGGCAAAGGCAATGACAAAAACAAAGACAAAGAATATGTCGCCCAGATTGGAATGTGAATTTTGTTTATAAATTGGGGTGGAGTGCTATGTTTATGGGTTAGATAACTTGCATGCAGCTTTTCTGTTTTGTGTATTGAATTGTTATTAATTTCATAGTTTAGTTGTGCTGCCAGTGTTTGCTTTTGCATTTTTTGCATTCCTCTTTGTGTCTTCTCCGTTGAGCTTGCGCCGTCTTGTCAGCTAAACAATAAACTCTTCTTATCTCTCCCTATGCAATGGAACAGTGAGACTCGGAGCTCTCCGTGCCTATTTTATGTGGCATCTTCCGCAACAAAGGGAGTACAACCACAGCTTTTCAATGTGGCTAGAACTGGCCACATAATGCGGTTGGCTGGCGCTTAATCCAGACTGTCGGTCTAGAAGCTATAGTTATGTACATAGCGACCACTCCGGTACAAATTTGAGCGCACGTCTGTCGGACGTTTGTTCCCCCTACGACAAGCAACGGCGGTCTGTGGCAGTTTTCTTCGCCGTTAACCACACGGCAAGGGAGCTGGGCAAACTCCCCTCCTCCTGCGGAACGCTTCCTCTGCGAACTCTTCCAGCCGACTGATCCTCTCTCGATCCTCCAGGATTCCTTCAAACGTCCAGTCTTCGCCAACGCGCTTTACACCTAGTCCATCAAGGTCACGCAGAACTGCATACAGGGGGCAAGCGCACAACACGTGCATCCAGTCCTCATATGGATTGCCACATGCGCAAGCAGTGGTGTCGCTGAGGGCTCTCCCATGCAGAAATGCATTGAACGACCCGTGCTCTGTAAGCAGGAAAGACGCCATCATCGAGCACCCAAAATTGGGATCGCGATAGATCAGAGTGACATCCGGGATGAAACGATGGGTCACCCGTCCTGGTTCACTTTTGTCATCCCATCTGTTCTGCCAACTCAGCAGCAAGCACTCCTCTAGGCGGGTCTTTCTCTGCTCCCAGCTCAGACATGAAATAACCTCGCCATAGAACCAGTCGTTCTCCGCCAACGGGTATCCACGCTTCAGCTTGCCTAGCGGCCGAGTCAAGCGGGGGAGCTCCAGCAAGAACCTGCAGTGCCACGGTGGACACTGTTCGGCATACCAAGAGGCATCCAAGCAGGATAACCTCTGGCAGGAGGCTAGACGCCTCTTGGCAGCTACCTGTTCGGCGGTGCTATATTATACCGAGGCACCAAACAGCCTCTAGTTACCGGCACATTTACTGCCCCGGAACTTCTTCGGATTACTGCTCTTCGGCCGGAGAAGAAGCTCTGCCACAAGCTCATCTCTCGGCATCCCAAGTCGGCTAATCGACGCAGTGCAGCACTCCATTCGACGTTGTCAAATGCTCCTTTGAAGTCCACGAAAACGCCGAGCACGTATTGGGCCGGGCTGGCGCCAACACTGCTCTTCACGTGTCTCCAGGCATCCTCTACACATAGTCCTTGGCGAAATCCGAACTGCCATCTGCAGCCTTCCGGAAGAACTTCTCTCACGGGATTCACCATGATTGCCTCAAGCACCCTGCCAAACACTGGCAGCAAGCTTATCCCCCTGTAGGAGGACGGCTCACACTTGTCCTTCTCGGGTCCCTTGAGTAGCGCCACTACGCGCGGGCACTTTCACTGGTCGGGAAAGCATCCCGATAGGATGCATCGGGAATACAACGATGCGAGGTGGTGAGGTAAAGCGCGCCAGACTGCCTTGCAGATCGTGCCATTGATGCCGTCTAAGCCGGGAGAGCGCTTCAACCGGGCGACACAAGCATCAACCTCGAGTGCTTCGTGGGCCGGTTGGACTTCCTCCGCGATGGCAATCGGCGCATCAGACTCCGCAACGGGGAAAAAGTTGAGGAGGAGTACTCGTGCACAATCATTCACTCGGAGGCACCCAATCTCCGTGCACTTTCTGCGGCCTCGGAAAATCTTGTAGACGCGCCCCCATGGATCATCTGCGTGATCTCCCATGAAGCGTTTTCAATCGTCCATCTTCGCCATCTTCTTATAGTTGGCTGAGGCTCAACTACAAGGAGCTCTGTCACTGCATCGTGATCACGACGCCGGCCATCCTGGAGGCGGCGACGAAGTCTCCGGACTTCGCGCCTTGCAGCACAGAGGTCGGCAGTCCACCAACGCGATCTTCTCCTGTGCGATCCAGGCGACTTTCTTCCCAACGCAATATCGCACACATCATGCACAATACTGCGCAGGGTCGAAACCTGCTGGTCCAACTACGATTCGGAGAAGTCTTCCGGAAGTTCGGCTACTCTACTCACCATTTCCTCGTCGAACAATCGCCAACGCGCATTGAAGAAGTTCCAGGACGGCACAGGAGCTATGCTCTAAACTACGCTCGCGGTCGTTGGCTCGGCCACAACAGTAATAATGTTGTGGTCCCTCAACTCCCACTCGTCCACTCTTCACTCATATGTGGCCCACATAGATGCTGCCTCATTGACAATTGTCACGTCGATGTCGCTACGAGCTCTGTAGTTATCGAACTTGTACACCTCTGTTGGCTGGTTTAGGGCGGCAGCTCTTGCCTCCAGCATCCACACAGACAGCAGTTCACCCGACTGTAGTTAGCTTGCCCATCGGCATGCCGAGAAAGCTTGCTAAACCACATGGGGGATACTGCATTCGCGTCAAGGCCCAGGATTCTGCTGGCCTGCAGCAGGACCGCATCCATGTACCGAAGGTACGCTTCCAGAGGTGCATCGAATTGGCAGTATGCTGAGCAAAGGAAGATTGAACCAAAACTCCACTGGCATGTAGATGGCATCCTTTAGGTCCACTAGGATGGCTGCCTTCCCTTCGCCGGTCCGGAAAATCCGCATTCCTTCAGGTAACACATCCATCCCATCGCCGCCGAGATACGACGGATCTCCTGAGTCGAACAACGAGCTCGATGGTCGCGATGTTGAAAGGGAGGGAGGTGATGTCTTTTATGCGGCAAACCGAAAAACAGTTTTAAATACGTATTATTGAGTTTTCGTAAAACTCAAGATATGTTCTTGGCGCTGGATACTCAATTTAATAGCCTAAAGCTATTAAACGAGTCTCCTAGGCGCAAAAAATCCGCTACTGGTCTGCAGCATACAGACGGATCCCGAGGCTCCGCTGCGGGCTCCCAACATTGGGTTCAGCCATCGACCTCAGGTTTGAATCCAAGGGTGGTGAGGTCGAGTGTCAAAAAAGATTCGGTACTCAAATGTGCCGCTGGAGGGGCCGCGCACCGGTGATTTCCGTATTGTCACCTGGGGGGTCTTAAATATTGACACCTCAGAGCCCCGTTAATTTACCTGCCCAGGGTGTCAGCCCCGGACTACCGGCCGATATTGGCAATGCAGACAATCAGTTTGTATCGCCAAAAGCCCTTATAGCTGTCCCACCAACATTACAGAATTTTCTTTTGCGGCTCTCCCCTTTTCAGACATCGAAAGATGTAATTGCCTTTATACAAGGCAAAACTTGAGCCGAAAAAATATAGGTGGGAAAAATAAAATTTTCTTACGCTATGGATATTTCATCGTTTAAAATAAGCGTCCCAAATGAAATCTTTGGCACTATATGCTCTATCAATTTCTGGCCTGAGAATGTGGTATTCAAAGAGTACGAAGCGAAGAAAAAGAAAAGTCGACTCGTATGAATTACTCGTCGTAATCCCGATCAGACTTTTGCGCCCTCTATGACTTCTAATCCCGCCCCAAAAAAACTAACAAATTCCCTCTCTATCTCCTATCAGAATGCAAGAGATTTACGTAGAAAGCTAACCAAATTGTATTCTGATAGTCTCTTGTTTGCGTCCCAGGTTATTGTCTTCACAGAAACCTGGTTAAAGTCGGAGATTCTGAGCTCCGAAGTTTTTCTAGCTGTTTTCACGATATATAGGCTGGATCGGCATATCAGACGTGGAGGTGGTGTCCTCCACTCTAGCGTCTGAATTAATAACTTTCGAGGAGTGCAACGATGTTGAATTCCTTTGCGTGAAGCTATTAGTCAATGGTAGCTCTATTTTTATTACTTGTTCCTACAGTTCTCCTATGTCGGAACTTCCTATTTATTGGAACCATCTTTCCGCAATTCAGTTGGTTTTCAATCGACTTTCGGATAGGGATCATTTAGTAGTTCTTGGTGATTTTAATATCCCTGGGGCTATTTGGTCCTCAAATACTTAAACTAATACACTTTTTACCTTCACACTGCATGTTTTTATTGCTTGCTTGTTCAAAATTTCGCTGTCTCAAGTCAACCATGTACGAAATATTCTAGAGCACTTATTTATCTCTGTTTAGTCTCAAACCCGGCAAGTTAGTTTAGTCAGGGCGGCGCCGCTAACTTTTGATGTTACTATCGACATTGTTACAGAATATTTCTGATCGTCAAGACAAACAAGCCCTCTAATTTCGCTAGACGGACCTCAAACTGCTGAATAATTTTATATCTGATCTTAATTTGTCCGAGCTATAAATGTGCACTGACATTGCTGAAGCCGTGGATATTTTTTACAGTGCCATGAATTAATTTTTTACCAAATGTGATCCGTTATACCATCCGTCAGCCTCGAGTAAGCCTTCTTGGTTTACTAAAAAGTTGAGTCGTCTCAAAAACAAAAAATCGAATCCGCATTCTAAATATAAACGTAGCGGTTGTCATTCTGCCCTATCTTGTCAGTCTGATTTACAGACCGATCTTAATCATTTAAAAAAAACAAGGTGTATAAACTTATAAAACTTAAACGGCTCTAAATGCAAGCTTATGACATTCTCTCGTGTCGCTCCCAAGCTTGCGACTTACACGCTAAACTGCTGCTCTTTAGAAAGAATCGCTTTAGTTGATGATTTGAGTGCCCGCCTAGATCCGAAACATGACTTTATTGATCATATTTCATGCATGGTGAATTTGGATTCATTAGACTTTGGTCGAAAGAATTCACTGACCCGTTCGTTACAAAATCTCTATATATTTCTTTAGTTCGTCCTATCTTAGCACATGGATCTTGCGGTTGGAGCCCTCAGTATCGGGTCCACAGTAAACGCACTGAGTCGGTTCAAGTAACTTTTTACTTTTCGCTTTACGCGGCTTAAACTGGGATGCAAACCAGAGGTTACCCCCCTATTGTGGTAGACTTCTCCTTATTATCTTACCATCTTTATCTTTAGTTTGGCATTACCTTTATTTATAACCTTATCACGGTGACGAGAAAGGTGCTGATTTGTTGGGTCAGCTAAACTTTCACGTAGCGAGTAGAAATATTAGATCCTATATACCCTTAGTTTTGTGCCACTGTAGAACGTTCTTTGAAATGCATGAATCATTTAGAGTTTTATTTGTAGAGTATAATAACGATTTATACACAATAATTTCAAACGTAGATAGTCTTCCTAAACTAAAAACATTAATATTAAGCCACTTAGTACGCATGCTAGCAAACAATCCGGCAGCACGCCAGTAGTCACTTCCTCGAATTCTTTTTCCATATTTTCATCTTTCGCGCCTACTAACACCTCCCCACACGAACAAGCACATGCTTGGTGTCATACTGGCCACTTGAATGTACTTATCTTAGTACATCAACGTCCAGGAATTAAAAAAAAGAAAAATATATATATATATCGGCTGGATCGGCCAATCAGACGTGGAGGTGGCGTCCTCATAGCGGATGACTCAAGTCTCGCGTCTGAATTAATTTCTTTCGAGGAGTGCAACGATGTTGAATTCCGTTGTGTGAAGCTATCACTCAATGCACCTACATTTTCCCTTTCGGAACTTTCTATTTATTGGAACCGTCTTTCCGCTATCCAGATGGTTTTTAATCGACTTTCGGATAGGGACCATTTAGTAGTTCTTGGTAATTTTACTATCCCAGGGGCTATTTGGTTCACCAAATACTTCCACTCATACACTTTTTACCTCCACACAGCATGATTTTCTTGCTGGCTTGTTCGAAATTTCGTTGTTGATGAAGCCTCTTAAGTTTACTAAAGAGTTGAGTCGTCTTAAAAACCAAAAATTGAATCTGTATTCTAAATATAAACGTTTTATAGTTTTGTTTACACTAAACGTAAGCCAATTACTCATCCTTCCTTTCTTTATTTTAAAAATACAACCGTAAATAATGATCAGGCAATTGTCGATCTGTTTGCGCTGTTCTTTCAAACCACTTACTCAAATTCCATTGACTTAAATCAGACTTATTCTTTAATCATGCCTAAATCAAACTTAATTTTAAAGCTCCATCCTATTAGATCTTCACCGTGTTTAGGCTGTTTATTCGTGCAATCCCCTTCTAAAATGGGTTACCTTGTCCTTAGAAACCTCCCCCTTTTCCCTTATTTGAAAGGAATCATTTGTTATTCCTCTCCACAAAAAGAGTAGCAAACCGGATGCCAACAACTACTGAGGAATCTCTAAGTTGTTGGCTATTCCAAAACTTTTCAAAAAAATCATTACTCCTCATTTGCAGCACCTATGTAGATTAATAATTTCTCCATGTCAACATGGATTTATAAGGCAAAGGTCAACAACTACTAATCTTTCGGAGCTCACTTCCTTTATAATATGGGACCTTCTATAAAAGCTTTTAGACAGACGTAATCTCTACTGATTTCAGTAAAGCATTTGAACTTTTTACTTTACGCTTTACGCTGTTTCAGCTGGGATGCAAACGAGAGGTTACCCTCCTACTCTAGTAGACTCCTCCTAATTAACGTACCATCGTACATCGTTGTTGTCGTAACCAGCGCCTCCCATCTGTACCAGCCCGTTCAGGTGAGTGAGGAAGTGCCTTCCTTCCCACTTCCCCTAGTGACTCGAGTTGGTATGCTGCGAAGTACTCTGCTTCTGCTGTGTGGGTTGTAGGGTAGGCCCATCTTACAGGCATGCGTGCCTGACGTCCGTTTTACTCTTGGATATCAGCTCTGCTCTGTTGCTGACCCTGGGAGGTGGAAGGACTTTTCTATCCGTCGCTGAAGAGTGATACTTCATCTGGCTCGGTTACACTCCCTTTTCTCTACTTTTCTCTTCTGGGGTATATTGCCGAATCGCATGTCGGTAGTCAAATAGTCTGTTTTTTCTGTTTTTGACAGTGCCCGGTGTGGTATTTCTTCCAGCTTGCCTTCTTCTGGCTTGCTTTCAGTCTTACCGCGCTTTGGGCTGCTGGGTTCCTGATAAAATGTTGTATATAGGTACATTCAGCGCTGCCCCTGGGCGAGATCTTAGTGCTCCTGGGGCACCTGCGCATGCCGATTTTTGTATCCTAGTGAGTTTCTGGATGTTGTATGCCCTAGTTAGTGCTGGCCACCATACTAGTGCTCCGTATGTGAGTATGGGCCTTACAACCGCTGTGTAGAGCCATATTATTGTCTTGGGGTTGATGCCCCAGATTTTCCTACAGGAGTAGAATGCAATGCATGCTTTCTTCACTTTTTCGTTGATGTATTGTTTCCATGATAGCTTCGTATCTAGTATCACTCCCAGATACTTTGCTTGTTGTGATAACTCTAGATCTGTAGAATCTATTTTTGGTTTATTGAATCTCTCTTCTGTTTTACTTGGGTTTATGCCCCACGCACAGGCTTTTGCCCATTGGTCTAAGTTTTTTTAGCGCCCTTGTCATTCGCTGATGTTTGGAAATGGTCCTGAAGTGAGTATTGAGTTCTCTCAATATGGAACCCGTCATAGAACACATTTTTTTGCATGAGATGACCTCTGTGTAAATTCATACTTTTTGATTATGAGCTGTGAGATTGGGATCATTATCATGCTGGAAATAAAATGATCCTTCTATGCCCAACCTTTGCGATCTATAATGTAGATTATCGCGTAATACGTCGATATACTCCATACATCCATTCTATTGACCATCTTAAAATATAAGATTTCCTACTCCACCAGCTGCCATACAGCCCCAAAGCATTACTCTGTCGCCTACATGTTTAACAGTCGGTTACATATTTTCTTTATCCATCGCAGGGTCTCGTTTTCTTCAAATAAGTCTTGTACCTTTTATTCCAAAAATGCAGAACTTACTCTCATCGGAAAAATTACGCTGTTCCAATACTCGGAGGGCTTAAAAACGTTCTGATAGCAAACCATTTTCTTTTCTTCCGATTTACTTCTGCAATAAAGGGATTATTATGGGCTACCCGCCAATTAACCTCATTTTTTTGAACTCTCCGTAAAGTTTCTTCCGATAAGGACTTAGAGAACCGCTCTTTAACCTCTAAAGTCAGATCATGGGCATTTATTCGAGGATTTTGTCTTACAAATTGTATAAATTTTAATTCTTTTCTCTGCGTTAAAAGGCGGGCACGAGCAGCTCGAGGTTTGGAAGTGATTGGACCGGTTGAATAATAGTTTTTTTTTTTAATAGTTTTTTTTTTTTCATTTTCAACTTTACGGTCCCTTTTAACCTCAAGAAAAATTTTTAATTGTTTTTCTTTCGGCTGAATAAATGTACTTTTCTTTAGACCATCATGACAGAAATGACAAAAATTGCAAGGTACGTTTAACTTTTTACGATAAGCTTCTAATGATTATATACATTTAAATGTCGGTGTATCCAGACTTTTGTGGATGCACATTTTTGAGTACCTTTGCTAAAAATGTCACAACAAGTGAAATTGGACGGAAAATTTAAAAGAAGTATGCATTTGAAAGACATTTTCCCAGATGGTGTAAAAAATATATAAATACATATTCTTATGTATAATACTTTCTGTGAAATTCAACGTCAAATTCAGAAATTTTTTTTTTCCTGGTGTACGCAGAGATATGTGAGCAAGTGTAAATTGTAAACAAATTACTACTTAAACATAATAAGAAATAGTAATGTTAGTAATAATCTAATGAAAAAAATCAATAATAAAAAACTTGGAATTCCCATTTTTATACCCTGTACCGTAGGTACATAGGTATATTAATTTTGTGCAAATGTATGTAACAGGCAGAAGGAAGCATTTCCGACCCCATAAAGTATATATATTCTTGATCAGCATCAACAGCCAAGTCGATATAGCCATGTCTGTCTGTCCGTCTGTCCGTCTGTCCGTCTGTCCGTCTGTCCGTCTGTATGAACGCCTAGATCTCAGCAACTACAAGAGCTAGAGCCACTAAATTCGCTATGTAGGTCGGAATGTTTTGCACGCAGATCAAGTTTGTTTCAGATTTTAAAATTTCCCTCCCACTCCCCCGCAAATCAATAAAAAACGTTTTGCAGCCACAAATATTACCATAGATCTTTTTTTTGTGTGCATAAGCATGCATATGTAGTACATGTATCAATACCGAAAATCTGGTAAAGATCGGATAAAAAACACAAAAGTTATTTACTTATCAGTTTGTTATCATTTTGGCAGCTAGCAACAGGAGCTTCCCAAAAAACAACAACAAAACTAATGAGCGCAAGAAACTAACTCCCGTGCGCAAGAAAGAGAGGGTTATCTCTGTCTCTGTCTTGCACACGCAAGTGCATGAGATGGTGGTAGTTTTGAAAAGAGCGAGTTTGTTTACATTTCTCTAATAGGCAAAAGTCGCGATCAGCTGATTTTTGTTTATCGTTGTCAAAGCCATGACAAAGAAGAAGCGTAAAAAGGATGAGAGCAACCAAATGGCTAGAAAGGTACAGAGATAGAACTGAACCAATGGATAGAAGGAGATAGCAT
>VNJU01004320.1:0-13569 GCA_008042675.1 Drosophila seguyi
GTTCTCGAGGTATTATATCCTACCCATGCCGAGTCTGTCAAGGGAACCATCCTCTTCGGAAGTGCCACCGTTTCCTTCGACTGAATGCTGAGAAACGGCTCCAGGCAGTCATGGACAAGAAGTACTGCGTCAATTGCCTGGCCCACCACCATTCTACGGGATCTTGCCGCAGCGACGACCGATGCCAGTCGTGTGGTCAGGATCACCACACACTTCTTCATTTCGATAAGCGCTCAGCGTATCCAACGCTTTCCCGAGCTAAGGCCTCCTAATACTCCTGCTGCGTATCCTCGCAAGGGGGGCCTCAAATGCCTTTTGGTATTTTTTCTGCGTATCCTCGCAAGGGGGGGGGAGAATGTTCACGCCAAAGGGCGCTTATTTTCCGGAGGCAGTGTGATCCCGTACACTCGCTCTCTCTCTCCCTCTTCCACGGGACTTTCGTGCATAGAGCTTCCAATCCGCTCTCCCAAGCTAACTTTAAGATTCCATGTAGTAGTTCTAGTTTACCATTCTACAAATAAAGACAGACGCACGACGCGCAAAACCCCGCAAAGTTTTTTCCGTGTTTTTTTTACTTATCGAGTGCATTACAGGTTTGGGTCTGTATTCCTTGTTTGATTTGGGAATTGGTATAATTTTAGCAACTTTCGAGCAGTCCAGAAATGCAGAAGTTGTAAATCCACTATTAAAGATACAGGTAATATGTAGGAGTATGTATGGTAAAATAATTTTTACAAATTTTGGATAATATCGTCAAGTCCAAAAGCGTCACTCTTAATTTTCTCTATTTATTGAAGGACCTTACGCTGACCAATACACTCAGAACTAAGTCTATTATCACAGAAATCTTCAGGTACAGATTGTACGTTCAGATTTTGGTATGGATGATCAATAACTTCAGGTACTGCGCATGCTAGAAATTTATTGTTTAACGCATTGACGTCTATGTCTGGGTCGTGGCTTGATTCGACTTTATAGACTCCCAAGCTTTTAATCCCTTTCCATCTTTGGCTAGTGGAAACCGCGCCGTCAAATTTACGAAAGTAGAAATTGATTATTGCGGACTGGATTAACTTAGTTGCTAATTGGCTTAAAAATCTAAACCGAGAAAGTTCTTCTAAGCTATAGACGGGTACAATCCGATCGGGGCACCGCCTTCATGGTGAAAGGAGCTCATAGGGCACGCCGCAAGGCGGGGTCCTGTCACCTCTCCAGTGGAATATGGTGGTGGATGACCTGATCAAGGGATTCGAAACGAAGGCCTCAAATATAACAGCATATGCTGACGACAAAGGCATAATTATCACGGGAGTCTGTCCATTGACTCTCAGCTCGAATATGGAATCAACACTCAGGGAGATATGTGAGTGGGCAAGTAATGTCGGACTCAGTATCAACGAAGATAAGACGGACCTCATTCTCTTTACCAAGAGATACAAGGTGCCGCTTTGGGTCCCCCCAAAAATTAACACAACCAGGCTGACCCCGAAAACACAAGTTAAATTCCTTTGGCGCTGAGATCAACCCCCACAAAAGCTCTCGAAACCATAATCGGACTCGATCCCCTAGATATCCACGAGCAACTGATTGCAGGAAAGGCAGCAAAACATCTGGTTGCATCAGGGAATATGTATCTACAAGGACTCGGTCATAGTTCACTTGGTCGAGACATGAGCAGTATATCTGACTACATGATCACCAGATCGTGCCGGAATGTAAAAAAAAAAACAACATTCATGGGACCTGACGACTGAAAACAGGTCAGAACCATGCCCAACAACTCAATATGTACACCGAAGGCTTCAAGATGGAAGGAGGAGTTGAAGCGAGTATATATATATTTACTGCATATATATGTATACTGCACAGACCTTAAAATGAGGTTGTCGTATAAGCCAATGCAGCATATTCCAGGCGGAAGTATTCGCCATAGGGAAAGCGGCAGAGCTTGCGCAGAGCATAGACCGCCCATATGAAGCGGTTAAATTGTTTGTACACAGTCAAGCGGCGATAAGATCCATGCAATCGTCAGCGGTCAGTTCCAAAAATGTACTTTAAAGCAGGGAGGCACTAGAATCCTTAGCACGACCTTGTCAGTGCGGATCTACTGGGTTCCCAGACACCAGGGCATCGAAAGTAACAAGACGGCAGACGAACTTGCAAAGGAATGCGTCGGACTGGCGAACGAAAGCACAGAAAGCGTTCCTGTCTCCCTAATAATGCTCCGAAGCGAATAACAGAGCCGAGCCGACCTACGAGCTGCAAGCAGATGGAAGAGAACTTCCAACCTGCAAAACAGCAAAAGTCATGTGCAAAGAGCGCAACGAAAAGCTTAGCCACTACGTACTGCATCTTCCAAGGAAGGACTGCAGACTGTTAGTGGGAATTCTCACAGGTCACTGCCTAGCAGTGGCAAATGCAGTCAAGCTGGGCATTACCGACAACGCCAAATACCGGATATGTGAAGAATCTGAGGCAACAGAAACCTTGGAGCATCTCATTTGCAAATGTCCGGTCCTAACAAGGCCAAGAATTACCTGGCGCTCCGGTTCTGGCATCGCTAGAAGATGCCTCCAAGAAGAAGCCAGGTGAACTACTTGCCTTCGCGAAAAATACGTCAATCCTTAAAGATTTCGAAAACATCGCGCGAATACTCTCTAGGTCCATACAGGAACTTTCGGATAGCTGAGGGCCATACCGCCTATGCGCGGCCCCGTGCGGGCCTTCCGATTTAACCTAACCTTTTCTTGTGCGGTTTTGTACCTTTTCCACTTGCTGTATGCTTTATCGCGCTGTGTAATAGCCCTGCGAATATTATTAGAAAAACAAGGTTTGAGTCAGGCGAGTTTTTTTCCTTTGTTCCGGTACAAGATAGTTATAAAGGGATTGTATATTGCGTTGCAATTGATCGACTTGGTCTTCAACTCTTGGTACGGAGTAAATTCTATTTAAATTGTAATTATTTAATGCTGCACTTAATTAATTAAGGTTTATGTTTTTAAAGTCCCTAAAAGGTATTGTGTAGTCATGATATTGAAGGTCAAGTGTATATGTCAGGAAAATAAGGTCGTGTTTCGAAAAGGACGGAACTATTAATTGGTCATAATAATTTGTCTTTGTTAGTCACAAAAAATACGTTTAACAGTGTGTTGCGTTATATGGTAAAGTGTGTAAAAGTGTTGCAATTAACCGAATGCATTCCTAGCAAACTCATATTGTTAGTCAGAAGTGATTCTCTTAATATATCGCTATCAAGAACTCCTTCTAAAATAATGTCTGCTTATATCCAGCAAATTTGAGATACATAACTCACAACGTCTCCATAATTAGTGTGACAGTTGGGAGGGTAATTTCGATGAAAATATATTCATACTAGTGCTATGAGGTTTTTACACACAAGTTAGGACTGTAAGCTTTTACTAACATAAATTGCTACCCCACCACCATGACTTTCACAATCAGAACGAAATAAATTATATCCCTCACAGCGCTCATCACGCAGGTTGCTTCCTCCTTTCCTTACTTTTTCACAATGATTTCACGGCGACGTGTAAAAACAGCTGATTAGCGCTTCATACGTTTGAGACGCATTGCTTGCTTAAACATCTCATATTTTGACTTAGTCAGCTGTTCGTTGATGTAAATAAATGCAGGACAGTCCAGACCAACAAGTTTTAAGCTCAGTTTTGTTTTGTTAGCCCGTCGGTAAACCCCCGATCGCGCGCAGCAGCGCTGCTTTATCGTGCACGTGTTCCATTTTTATTTTAATAATTAGGTCAAAAATTGAATCTGTTGACCGCCCCGAGTGCACGCGAAAAATGGCTCGCACTTTCGGCGCAGGCATTAAATATGGGAATAACAAACGGCGTGAAATAGAGTCCGCAAGTTTTCCCCCGCAGTCATCGTAACCCTATGCCAGCGCAAATCACACGCCAGGGCTTGCACCGTCTGTGCACTGGTGCTTGCTGCCAGCTTTTCTTTCAGCTCGTGGACCCGATGATCTCAGGAGTTGAAGTTCGAGGCCAGCAGTGCCTCCAGCTTCTCCATTCGCAGCCCTTTAGAGCCTACCTCCCCTTCCAGGTGATTCAGACGCTGTGAGAATTTCGCTTCTATTTCTTGGAGTATCTTATGGTCCACTTCTTGCATGCTTTTGCTGATGTGCTCCGCCTGCTCTTCAAATCTTTTGTTGATGAGTTCAACTAGGGCTGGTGGAAGGGTATCGGAAGTGCGACCTCCCCTCAAATCCATCGATGAGTCGCTGCGCACCCGCTTCGCTGGCTTACTCATGTTGCTCTGGTTGTTGCTGGCTTGAAGTCGATTTACAGTTAGTTCTCTTTGGCGATGCAATTTAGCAGGTTCGATAATCGATGTTCGATCGGCACAGTTTTAGGATATTTGTGTTTATATTTATTTTTATTAAATTTAATAATATGCACTCGATCGTATTTGTCACAGTAATTTGGTGAGTAATAGTTATGCTTAAAACAATTAACTTTGATTTGGATGGATTTTGTTTCCGGTTAGAGTAAACATTTGGAATTGAAAGTTGCCGTAGTTTCGGATTAATCGGATTCAATCGGCAGCAAAATTAAAATATTCACTTACCTGGTGCGGAGTTAAAGCCACCGGAGCTGCTGGAAATGAATGGATAATCCGGCTCTGATGCACCAAATGTTCGGAGGGGGTGGCTCTAATCTAAAATGAACTCGATAAAAAAAACATGGAAATACTTATCGGGGGTTTGCCCGACGTGCGTTGGTTTTTATGTGTATAGTAGGAAATTATAACTAATTACAAGGGAGTTAAACCTAGCTTCTGTGAGCGGATTGGAAGCTCAGTAGACTGAAAGTCTGGAGGAGGAGGGAGAGAGAGAGTGTACGGGATTACTCTGGCTCTAGAAATTAAGCAAACAAGTATTAAGAATCATTCGTATGGTAGCACTAGAAAGTTCAGTTGATTATTTGCTCGAATTTTTGACATTTTCACCTATTGACCTAAACAGGGGAAAACAGAGGAAATCGGGATTTAAAGCATTTTTGTGATTTTGACCTTTAAGATTAAATTTGTTCGATTTTGTGTATAAATATTCGCTTAGCTCGGCGAGATCCTCAAGGGTGAAAAAGCCTAGGTACTGCAGTCTTCGTCTGCTTAGGGCTGGAGGTAAGGAGCTGTCTCTTCCTCCTCTTCATCCCCACAGCTTCTACAGAAATCGTAATGGTGCACCGACAGCCTGGACGCATGCGTTTCAAGTAGCCAGTGACCAGTGAGAGCCCTAACGGCAAGGCCGCAGATTTCCCTGCTTAAAGACAGTAGCTCCTTGAAGCGCTTCGCTGATCGGCGTGGCCAGATCATTCTAGCGTGGCGGCAGGAGATTAGGTTTTCCCATTTCCTGTCCGCGAGGAGGCGAAAGTGTTCCCTACAAAGTAGTCTGCGAGTGGCCATGGGCATGTCAACTAGCTCCCTCTCCGGCTGAAGAGGGGAGGTTGTACCCTGCCGGGCCAGCTCATCGGCAGCGCAGTTGCCCTCGATGTCCCTATGTCCTGGAACCCAGATGAGGTGGAGGTCGTACTGCTCCGCCATCTCGTGAAGAGATCTGCGGCAGTCGTTGATAGTCTTCGAGATAGATGAGATCGATTCTAGTGACTTCAGGGCACTCTGACATTCAGAGAAAATGCAAAGGGGGGCTCTGACCAAAGTGGGCGGGAGCTGATCAAGGGCTTCTTTGATGGCGTAAACTTCCGAGTGAAAGACGCTGCAGTGGTCGAGAAGCCTAAAAGAGACGTTTAAACCCAGGTGCTCGGAGTATATACCTCCTCCCACCCGGCCGTCCAATTTTGAGGCATCCGTGTAAATGTGAAGGGACCCTAGGGGTCCAGGGGCTCCTAGGTTCCATTCCGTTCTGTCGGGGATGTAAACCTGAAAGGGTGTGATAGGGTGTTCAGTGGGGACACAGTAGTCAGTGTCTCCCTTAGTGAGGTGTGGGGCAGAGCTGAGGTTCGTGTGTCCGAAACTCGATCTTTTCCTCAAGCCCGCACCCTTCAGCCTAATTGCCGAGAGTGACGCAGTCATCTCTCCCATTATCTCAATTGGGAGGATATCCAGGAGAACGTCCACGGCGTCTCCCGGAATCGTGCGCAAGCCGCCTGTCATGCAGATCTCGGGCATACGTTGGGTTTTCCTAAACTTGCCCAGGCAGGTGGACCGCTTTAGAGCTGGCCACCAAATAGCCACCCCGTAGAGGAGTATTGGGCGAATGATAGCCGTGTACGACGGACAATTTTCGGGGTCATAACCCATTTTAGCCCTATCGCCTTGCGGCAGGTGTAGAGTGCGATTGTGGCCTTCTTGACCCTTTCGTCCGTATTTAGGCCCCAGTCTAGATTTTTGTCCAAGACTAGACATAGATATTTGGCCTGATTTTTAAAGGGTAGGGGTATCCCACAGAGCTTAGGGGGTATAACTTTGGGAATTTTGTATTTCCTTGTGAAAAGGACCAGTTCGGTCTTCGCTGGGTTTACTTCCAGTCCGCACCTGGCAGTCCATTCCGCCAGGAGCCGAAGACTATCGCTCATCCTGTTACAGAGGGTTTGCGGGAATTTTTCCGTAAATGCCAAGGGAACATCATCCGCGTAGGCCACAACCCGAAAGCCGCCCTCCTCTATGCCCTGTAGCAGTTCATTGACCGCCACATTTCATAGGAGAGGGGAGAGGACTCCACCCTGGGGTGTGCCTTTGTTGACTTGTCGTAATTGAGCTCGGGAGAATGTTGTTGAAAGCGCCCTCTATATCCATTAAGGCGACGAGAGTAAACTTCTTTTCGTGGAGTAATTCTTTTTTGACAGTGGTAAGCGAGTGTAGTGCAGTCTCTGTTGATCTGCCCCTCCTATACGCGTGTTGTGATCCTGATAAGGATGAGTGGGGAATGCTAGTTCTAAGGTGCAGACTGATGAGTCTCTCCAGCGTCATCCAGCCCGGTCGGAAGGTGCAGCCGGAGAACAGAGGCTTCACAGTGCCGTGCCTCAGGGCCATCACCCTCGCCAGGATGGCAGACTGGCTATTATTTAGCTGCTCTGTCGTGAGCAGACTGCTGGGGTAATCGGCCCAGAGTATTGCCATCTTCACCGAGCTGGCAACATCCCTGTATGAGGCCATGACACCGACTGGGGGTGTCTGCTCCTGTATTTCCTGCCCAGCCGCAGTTGCGGCTGCCGAGGCTACTGAAGTCTCCGTAGCAGGCAGTACGCTTACAGGTACCTTCGTCTGGGCACTAGGTGCCGCGGTTTTCGTCATGGCCCTCTTTGACGACGCCTCTTCTGGGGTCGTATTGGCCGATCTTCTTCTCTTGGTGGTCGCGCCACTCTTGCTGGGTCCTGCCCTGGGAGGGTCCATAGGCTTCTGGGCGAGCCTTTTGGCCTCCTCCAAGGGTATGCCGTTCGCAAGGTGTCTGCGCAACCTCTTTCTTGCGGCGCCCGATAATGCGATCCGATTTTTTTTTTGTCGACCTTGGGAGAGGCGAGACGGGCTTCTTCCTCTGCCTTGGTGATGGTGTCGGTGCCAAGTGTGAACAAATGTCCATGGCTACTTCGGGCTCCCGAATGGGTTCGATGTTACTCGATTTGCGGCTGCTAGAGCACCCTGTTTCAATTTGGTTTAAGATGGTATCCATGTATTGGTCCCACGAGTAATGAGGAAGGGCGTATCCCCCGGGGCAGAGCCTCATACCCCGGATCGGACGCTAGTGGGACCGGAGGTGCCAGGTATCCGGAAGCCACCGTTAAAAGACACACTAACGTAGTGCCATTCATCACGGGGGCACGGTACGGTAACACCGGTGATTACGGTTTTATTCGAGTTGTCCTCTCTAGATCCGCCATATTTAGTCTAGAGCAGGGCACCTCGAGCAGGATGTGGTTCTTCACCACGTATGGTCGGTCACTGGTAGTCGGCATGTGACTGCCAACTCCCACTGGCTGAGTCAGATCGGCGCGGCGACAGGCGCGCACGCTTCCTTACTAAAGCCTTAGCCCCCTGAAAAAGGTCTAATAAAAGGCTTTATTGAATCTGGCTTAAAACACTGTGTGAAAGCCAAGAAAATCGGTCGGAGTCAAAACGTTGTGAGTAATTTTTTGCGTAATGAAGCCGACTATAAAAAAAAAAAAAATGAAAGGAGGAAAAAAATTATGCCACAACATCATTAGAGAGGCGACTTATCCTACAAACTGGTTCAAATTCCCACCTTTCCGCTGGAAAAACTAAGGAAAAATGCGGCGTAAATGCTAGTGTGGCTACGGTAAAACGAAAGACTTGAAGAGATTAAAAATGAAAAACAAAAACACCTCTCAATGATGGTCGACTTCGATTTTCCCGAGAACACATGACGTGGAACAAAGAGTGGAAGACTGTGGTTTTCTCCGATGAAAAGTTCAACCTCGATGGACCGGATGGCTATAACTACTATTTCCATGATATAAGAAAGGAAGAATGTTTTTTAAGCCGTCATCACACTTGTGCAGGTGGTGTAATGGTGTGGGGAGCCATATCTTTCTATGGAACGTACGAGCTCCAGTTTGTCAGCTCGAAAATAAATGCAAACGTGTATAAGACTATGCTTCAAAAGGCTTTTCCTCAGTTTTCTGAGATTTATGGTCATATTCAATGGACGTACCAACATGACAACACTCCCATCCATACGGCTCGGATTAATAAACAGTGCATTAAAGACCAAAACGTAAAATTGCTCGAGCGGCCGCCTTACTCCCCTGACATTAAAATTATTCAAAACATTTGGGGAGTTTTGTCCAGGAGAGTGTACGAAGGAGGAAGACAATTCAGTGACACTGGGATCCTAGTTGAAGCCATTAAAAAAGCCTGGTCGACAATTTCACTAAATGAAATTCAAAAATATTATGAAAAACCAGATGTTTGAAATAATTAAAGGCAGGGTAGCCATACCAAATACTAAATAATGCTAAAACATTGCACTTTGTTATTTAAAATACCCTTGCCTTGAAATTTTGCTTTGTTACTAATATATTAAATAGTATAGGGATCAAACCTATTCAGTTGAGCCAAAAAAATTGAGATTTTTGTTATGTTTGAAATGACAGATTTATTCATACATAAAAATGTATTATGCTTAAATCGGATTTCATATAACTAAGATCAACGTTTCAAACCTGAACAAATAGTCAAACCTATTCAGTTGAGCGGCACTGTATATGCCCCCTTAAGGGGGCAAATTTTCCAATGCGTTTTTCTCGAAACTAAGTTTTCCAAATCGGTACCGTACACCTCTATTTATTTTTGGACTTTTATTAAAAAATGAATCACTACGTTAATTTTAAAAATTTTTTAATAAAAAATAATTTGAAAAAAAAACTTAAAAGTGTATTCTTTTAAGTAAAAAAAACCTCGATTCAATTTCTCAAATAGACTCTTTAAAAAAAGAATGACAAAATTGGCTTTTTTTGGCCCTCTAGGTGTATATGCCCCCTTAATGGGATTTTAAAGCTATTTTGAAAAAAAGTCCTAACATGTCTACATAATTGTTGATATTGCGCTCTTGCGCTCCGGGCATTATCTGACGAAAACTCCAAACGCCCCACAGGCATAGCAGAACTCGGGGTCCCTCTTTGGCTTGAGACACTCCTTGGCAAAGTGCCCTTTGGAATTGCAATTGGCACAACGCAAATCCTTACAGAATGTACCCCCTTTAGTAATGCGTTTTGGTGAAGTGCTTTCTTTTTTGTGTTTCGGCATACGGACTTCCGAGTAAGCCCGCAAAATTTGCAGCGGCTCGGAGAAAAACTTTATGCGAGCCTGGTTACGCAGCGCTGGTGCTTGAACCCCTTTTTTGATGTTTTCTAGGAGCCCCTCTAGATTGATGTTAATGTCACCTTGTCTTCGAATAAACAGGAATTTTCTCATCTGGATGCCATTCACGTATGTGGAATGCGCTCCTTCGCTCTCCGTTGGACATTTTGACCTCGAATGTCATGATTAACTGCTCACACAGCTGGTTGGTTGACTCCAGAATGCGTGTGGCATTTGCGTGCGTTGTGCGTTTCCCTGTAGCTTTGCAATTAGAAGCATATGCATGAAACCCTCGTCCAAATTATAAATCTTGGCAATGTTCTGAAACTGTGTGACCCAATAACGCGCACATACGCTTCCGTCGTACTCCATTGTGACCTCTTTTGCCAAGGCAAGCGCTGCTGCTGGAGATTCCATAAGTTTGTTTACATTTGTACTCTAGCGTTGATCATCACTGCCAGTGGTCTCTTTTCCAACACTGGTGATGCAGCTCCATCCATTTCCTCCATTTCTTCTGCTGCTTATCCGTTGTGCGGCTTGCAGCCGCACTATAAACTCCGCTTCTGGGCCGGAAGTTTGGCGTCCAAGGGCTCCCACCCATTTTTTTAGTTGGAGCACCAAGAATTGATTTAATTCAGTATCAGGCAAAGTGAGTAATGAGTAATTCTATGCTGATTATTATTGCTTTATTAAACCTTTCAATTCAAGCACACGCCACCGAATGCAGCATCTTAAGTATTCTCATTTTCTTATGCTCTTCCATTTGTGTATGTATCTGTGAGAGAGCTAGTTATACATTATTATCGCTTAATGCTAGCTTATAAGTAACCGCCGTAAATTTTAATGAAACAAATTATAACTAAGCCAATTTTTTACATATTTCCATTAAATATACATATATCAGATATGGCCTTTTGTATTTTTCTAGATATTCGGTGCGAATACTATTAAGTTGGCCGTGTGAAAAGCAATTACATTTTAAATTAATACCACAAACGTCGAGCGATTGACCTAGCGAACGCAAGAAGTCGTTTCAGAGCAAATGGCAAATCGTTTAAAATCATAGGAATTCTTGAAATGAATACATCCTCGCCTCGATATTTTTCCTTTCAGGATGGTTGCTTCAATAACTTTCGGCTGTAATCTCTTCACCATTGGGCGCATACCGATGCAAAGACGCGGCTGTTTAATGTTTCTCAAAAAAAATATCACGGAACCAACTTTTAACCGCAAATTATATGGTGGTAATCCTGGTAATTCCAATGAACTTAAAACCTGTGTTGGATGATTGACAACGTCTTCTTCATTAGTAATTGTGTAAACTTATTTGTAGGAATGCATATCGCCCGGTGTTTCATTTTAAATCGAAAAAATGAGTTCTTCTATATCCTTATTCTTAGCCGCCAATATTACTCGTGAACTTAACCATTAATGATTCTTGTAATTTTCTTGAATGTCAGAAGAAACGATATTAATAATCTGGTGATGAAATGATATTAATCCCGTCTCACAATCAAGTGGAATTTTGCCATTGCCAATGTCCAACAATTGTTTTGAGAAGATTTCTGCTGTTTGATCGTTTTGCAAAGCAATACGCATATTGGTGATCAACTAAATAACTTTCACGTACCGCCACAAATTCGAAGACTTCAAGTATGCATTAATTTCGTAAGCAGCTGTCGGTCGGAATGACTGGTAACGTTTGCGAAAATACCGTGATAACAAAGTCTTTGCACCGCCAAACTGATTGCTATTCCAAATTATTAGCTTAAATTCTTGGAGTACTCTTGCAACGTTGGTGTTTTACAGACTTGCAAATTTAATGGTAATTTTGATGCTGAATAAGCAGTTTGAAGCCAAAATTAACGAAATAACGAATGTCTTGCCAGTTCCTCCAGGCGCGTCCAAAAAGAATATTCCACCGGTAGCATTGTTCACAGTATTCATCAAAGTATCGTACGCAAACTTTTGCTGTTCATTCAACAATGGCACATTGGTTCGAACTGTTTCGGGTAATGAGTCTCGATCGTATTGTTGTTCTTGATGCGACTCATGGTTAAAGCGTCCTGTATTTGTCGATTCGGAGCTAGTATGCCCAATTCAGTCATAAAAGCCATAACATCAATCAAAATCAACGCTTCATTACGAATGTTATCGTTCATTTCCAATCCTGGGTTCGAGGTTTCTCTTCGAATTTGATGTAGAATATCTTCACTCAAATCATCTTTGAATTTGTTCCACAATTCAGTTGGGTTTGATGGAAAACGTGTTGTTAAAATTATTGCAAACAACTTACGAATTTTATTCGGTTTGGCTGTAATGACAGCTTCGGCCATAGTGTCATCCCAGTGTGTATCAATTTCTAACAGTTGCAAACGTTGACACGCTTCTCGAAACGTTTCACACAAATTACCATTAATTGTTTTCAATTCTTGAAATGAAATAGGTCCACGAACGTTGATTAGTAACAATCGCAAGTAAAAGCATTCTGCATTACTTGGATGTACTGTGTATATGCGTCGTAATGCATCAGTGTGAAGGACACCATCAACAGGAGTGCCTTGCTTGCGACGATGAAATGTTTTTCCTGTTTTGTTCCAAGTATATTATAATGCAGTCTTAAGTAGACAGCAACGTTCTCGCAAAATCATTGGCCAGTCTTTATTCACACACTTGCAAATGTACTTGATGAATTTGATTGAGTTGCAAAATTCGACATTAATGTGCGCCTTGAAGAGTCTGATTAGCAATGAACATTATTTTTTTTTTGAGCGCGGGTCTTACGCATACCTCCCGCCCAACCGACCGAGGGGCGCAGCTGTGTGACGGCACGATCGCGTTTTAGATAGACGCGTGAGAAGTAAAATAAAGGAAAGTACGAGGAAATTTTAGTTTAAGGTTCATGCATTATTACGAGCTAATTCTACGAGAAATATAGTTTTTAGGCATGGGAGGCTCTCACTGCCTCAAAGAGGCGGTTGTAATAGGTACATAGGACCCTAAAGGGTTCATGTACCTCAAACTCCCTCCTACAGTGATTTATTGCTAAGGGGATAAAAGGTATGGATGTTAGTCAGGGAACATGGAAGTTGAGCTGACCTAGCAAGTAGGGGCTCTCTACGGCACCGTGAATTAGCTTCTGTAGGAAGACTACACCAAGCATCGTTCTACGGTTAGCTAAGGATGGTAAGTTAATTAATAGAAGTCTACTAGCGTAAGACGGTAATCTTAGGTCGGCATCCCAGGCTAAGCCACGTAGGGCGAAAAGCAGAAAGTTTTTTTGAACGGATTCGACGCGGTTGATATGAACTCCAAATTGAGGACTTCAAACACAAGAACCAAACTCCAAAATAGGACGAACTAGCGAAGTAAAGAGATTCTTCGTTATATAAGCAGAATCGAATTCCTTCTACCACCTTTTAATAAATCCCAGCACGCCTTTGGCCTTGTTAACCATGCAAGAAATATAATCTGAAAACGAAAGCGTAGGATCTAACCGAACACCTAGAATATAAGCAAGAGTGATTCTTTCCAAAGCGCAATCATTAAGCGTATATGTTGTATACTGGGGAGTGACACGTGAGAATGTCATCAGTTTGCACTTAGATATGTTGAGATGTAATAAGTTAGCACGACACCATGCTTGAAAGTTGTTAAGATCCGATTGTAAGTCTGACTGGCATGTGCTGTCCTTATACTGCAGGCATAGTTTAACATCGTCAGCGTACATAAGTACTCTTGAGTTGGTTAGAACTA
>VNJU01004322.1:0-62717 GCA_008042675.1 Drosophila seguyi
TTCCACGTTCCGACGCCTGGCTCCTGGTATTTTTGTTGCTGTCGCTGCCGCAGTGTGTTTGTTTTGCACGTCTTACGGCGACGCCAGCGCCGACAGCGACTGCGATGCCACTCTTGAAGAGCGATGCTGGCAGCTTGGATATTTTTCGATAAAAGCTTTTAAAGGGTTTTTTAAGGGGTATTTATAAATATTTATGGGAATTAATAGAATATAAAACAGGATAAATGTTTCTATAACTTTTTGGTTTCCTTAAAACTCTCTGTATCATCAAAGAAATGGTCTTATTCATACAAGGATATTTCTAAAGGACACAGTATTATTTGAAAGACTAGGAGTATTTATTAAACAAAAAATAAATAAATAAAATAACAATAATAATTATATCTTCCTCAGTTTTTCCTTTAAACTTTATTCATTTGATGTTTACCGACAAATGTTCTTCAAATTTTCGTATTACTTTTTATATTTTATTTTCTAGGGAAGTTACTAGATTTTTAAGATTTATTTTATTAGATCCACCTATTTTAAGCATTCTCTTTTGAGCGGACAAATTTTCGGGCAAATTGATAGCCAACAAAAACTTCTGTTTCGTATTTAAAAATATATATTTATTGCTAAAAACGTAATATACTAGTATTATATATATAATAATATTAATAAATTCTAAAAAATATTGATATATATTCTTACTAGTGATCATGTTGTAGACTCTCTTTTCAGCGGACAGCTTAGCGGACAGCTTAGCGGACAAGGCTTAAAATACACCATAAACTAGATGGCAATCATACCTGAAGTATCTGTGCTATTTTTAGAGATTTCTGTAGCATCTCTGGTAGCGAGGTGCTTTGGCTTTCATCCGTCCTTGTTGAGGTCTGAGCTCCTTCAGCTACTGCTGCTGCTGCGCTGCTCCTGGCTCTGCTTCTGTCGCTGCCTCTGCCTCTGCCGCGGTCGCAGTCGCAGTCAGTGCCTTAGGTTTTTTTTGGTTTGGCATGGCATGGCTTGGCCCGGCTTGTTTGGGATTAAATATTTCCTATAGATGGGAAAAACGAGTCGGTCGG
Source organism: Drosophila seguyi (assembly GCA_008042675.1). NCBI lineage: Eukaryota > Metazoa > Arthropoda > Insecta > Diptera > Drosophilidae > Drosophila > Drosophila seguyi. Next base: position 1,059 of record VNJU01004322.1, read on the forward strand.
GGTCGTTCGTCGAGTCGATGTAGCCATAGCTATGGCTGTGGCGATGATGATGTCGCTAGTTTCGTACACTCCAACTCGGTTCACGTTCACTCTGTGCTGAACGTTCGTGGGCAGCGGTTCTCGCAGCGCGTTCAGCGGGTATTTTCCCCGAGTTTTCCATTTCCCGAGTGATTTGAATTCGCGCACAGAAGTTATACATATATCGCCCCCTGGTAACTTGCAGAAGGTCTAGACTTTCGAGCGGTGTCCGTGGATATATAGACTGCGGCCGATACGTTTGTCGGTTGCTCCGGATGTGAGTACCACTGTGCGGATGGGCAATTTGTGTGTGACGATGATGCACGGCGAGTGTGTGGGATGTACCAGTGTGTGATGTAAACAAATCGGGGTCTTGAGATTCGGTCGCCGTCGCTGTCGACGCCTGCCCGGCCTTCTTGTTGTGTTTGTAATTAAAAAAAGCCGCATTTGCATGCCGCAAAAGGAACCGGTGTGTGTGTGTTTTTGTGTGTTTTGAAAAATCCCCGCTTTTGTTTTGGTTTGAATTTCTTAGACACCGCGGCGTCTGCTGCGGCGTCGGCGCTAACAGCGGTTTGTTTTGGTTTTTTTGCATTTTGTTTGTTTGATTTTCAGCGTTTATCTATTTATTTCTATTTTTGTTGTTTCCCAGTGTGTGCCAGCAGCGTGTTTGGGGGTGTGATAAGGGGACATTGCCCCGCTGATTTGGCGCCAATTGAATGGGGGGAAGTCCTTGAAGCGGCCAAGGACACTTTTATGAGGGGGCGTGAAAGCTAAGTGGGTGTTAAGTTCCGGAATTGGGTAATTCGATTCAAATGGGGCATGTCTAATAGGTAAAGCTGCTTATGGTTGATTTATAAGTTGGGTTCTGTTTTTAATGTGGATTTATGATATATATTCTGATAAGTAAATGTATTTATTAATGGATTCAAGTTATATTCTAATGAAAACAAAATTTAATTGATCAATTAAAGGCAGTTATTTGGCTTCGTTTAATTTGAATAAAAGGGTTTGAGAAGTGGTTAGCTTTAGGATAATTTTTGTATAAATAAGATAATTAAAATTACTGAGAGTTTCTTATATATAAATTACTACAATAACTTCTTATTTACATTTAAAGTTAAAGAAATAACTATATTATTTCATTGTTCTCATTTAACATATTAATTTTACGATTTATTGTATTTTCATTTCATTTAATTTCAATTTAATTTCACACCGAAGAAAGGAAGAATAAATATAATTACTGTTTAATAAATTACAAAATATGCTTTGAGCAAGTTTAATCCTTTATAAACTTTATTAATGTTTGTGGCTAAGCTGGTTTATATAACCCCAATTATAAATACAGAGGCCACTCGATGCAATGAACTTATAAAAACAATGTCCCTGTCATCATTAAAATCAATATGATTAAAAAAACATTCTTTAACTAAAGCCTTTATAACAAATATCCATATTTTTGGTATTATTTCATATACAATTTATGCAAAAATTCGACATCAATCTCACTCACTTCTCCTCAAACCTAGTATAAACCATTCGCAATCTATATCTCACTTTAATGAACTCATAGATACAAACCAAATGAATGACATACCATATAACATATATAAGTACCTATGTAGCAGCATAGTCTGTTTCTTTATTCCCATGAGTTTATATCTTCCCCTCAAATCTGAAATAATTCACAGATACACACACAGTAAATTGGAATCAAGGCATGCTGCCATGCCAAGCTATATAACATCCATTTATGCGCTGCTAAAACCAGCCCAAAAAGGTCCAACCAAACCACCTTGAGATATAAGAGATAAATAAGTAAAGTAAACTCATGCCATAGCCCGAACCCAAGACGGAAAACCAATCGCAAAATTACCTGACATCGTGAGCATCGTCGAGTGAAACCCAAAACTACCAGCTTAATCCCCGAGCGGTGGGAATCGGAAGGGGAATATGCTATAGTATAGCCTCATATATAGGCAAGGGGGCAGGTCGAGAGGCAGGATGGATGGTAGGTTTGTGTTAGGTAGAACGTAGAAACGAACCAAAAAACGAGCCAAAAAACCGAACCCAACTGAAAACTTCCTAGGCAAACACAATGGCATGGCTGAGAGATACTGCGATACAGAGATACAAAAGATATGTTGGCCAACAAAAGGGAGCCCGAACTGAAGTTGAGGCTGGGTTCGGTAATGGCAAATGGGATTGGGATTGGGACCAAGACCAGGGACCTGAGCCCAGGACCGAAACCGGGGCATCATCTTGATTGCTCCGATGATAATGACGCTGCACGAAATTTCACGAAGAACCCAGGAGCTAAGGCAGCTCAGGCGGCAGCAGAAGCAGCAGCAGCAGCAACAACAGCGACGACGACGACCAAAGAGTATAGGCAGCCATTAGGGTGAATCTGTGGGAGGGGAATCTCCAGCCGAGGAGCTGGAGGAGGCGCTGAAGGCGAGGGCGGGAAATACCCCCGGGGCCCAGGAGATGGCGAGGGACAACTCTCGAGGCGATTAAGATAAAGTGCCAATCGATATAAGGGAAAGAAACGTAAGAACTGGCGAACTGAGCGAGCTGAGATGTCGAGATACTCGTACTTGGAGCTACATCCACGTCCGCGTCCACGTCCAACGTCCGTATCCGATGCTGTGTATATATGTACACTAAACGACGAGACAATAGTGTAGTTTCTTTCATTGCCCTAATATATAGGTAAATGTTTGGCTAATAACATTTTCATTATAACCCTTTAAATAATATCCCTGGAATAATTAAAGAAATAATAATAATAAATATTCAAAAATATAATTTAAAGAAGTACAAATGTTTTTGAATATTGATCCTTGCTTTATATATATGAGAAAAGAGAGAGAGATAATTTTAATATGATAATTTATTAAAAGCAAAAACAAATAAGAAATAAAACACAATGTTAACAGAGCTTTTTTTCTTACTAAACAAATTTTCAAAAAATGTTACATGTTTTTTTTTAACTTCTCGAAGCCCTCCACTAGTATTTTGGCCAATGCTGTGAATATATAGCCATACTCAGTCTCAGACTCAGAGCCGTAGCCATAGCTTGGGCCATAGAGAGCGACATAAAAGGAAATATAAAACCATTTATAAAGCGAGTCAGTCAGGGGAGATTTGAATTGGAATTGATGGTGTAGTGCACTCGACAACGCGATGGTGTGTGTGTACGAATTGTATCTGTGTGTGTATATCCGTACACACACACACACAGCCAGGAGAAGACGAAGCCGAAGCATAGACGAAGCGCAGTCGCGTTGTGTGTCAAGGTGCGAGTGTCTTCAAGATGAAAAGTGGAAGGGTTCGGTTCCTTGGGCTTGGGTTTGCGCTTGGGTTTGAGGTTCGGTTTCAGTTTGGGATTGGGTTTTCGGGCTGGGAAACTTTGACGCTGGCTGCGCTGCTCCTGCTGCCAAGAAGTTTCCGGCGCAAAAACTTTGCTCGAGAGTAGAGCGAACAGCTGCGTAAGGAAGCCAGTAAGAGACTGAGACTGCGAGAAAGAGATGTGCAACAGTGAGCAACCCCTAAGCTGGATGGCTGACGCAGCAGCAAAAGTCCGGATATAAAACCCAATTTCGTAAATCCGTGCCAACGGAAGGAAATGGGGGGACCCCCAGGACGTAGCCATAGGTAAAATCCCTCTGACACAACCACGATTATTCTGTTATGCAGAAAATCTAGAACAAACTGAAGCCAGATGAAAGGCGTAGAGTCTGAAGCTATATAAACAGTGCTATTTAAGTCCCATTGGTAAAACGGACATGCTGTTCGCATTAAGTCATCTCGATCTCGATCTCAACCTCGATCTCTCCGGGGAGCTGTGCTAATCCGCAGACCGGCTCTCTGACTCAGTCAGGTGGCTCTGGTTCCGTGACTCAGCAGCCAAGTCTTACTATAAACATCTTCACGGGGGGCTGTTGCGAAAAGGGGGCGCGACCAAGACATTCGTTCGCTTTAGCCGAGCTTCGCTGTCAACAATCTCCAGTGATGTGTATCCATTAAATACAAGATACAAAGTGGGTGTCTCTGTATGGGTACTCCCCGATATGGAGCTCTGGGGGTATGGCTCCGGTTCTGGTTTTTGGGGCTGTATTGATTTCCGAAGGCGTATTACCATCGTTTATGGGTTGCGCAGATGTGTGTATGTATACCTGCTACAGTATCCGTAACTTATCCCACAGTATGTATCTGTAGCTGTATCTGCATCTTCTGCCGTCGAATTCCCCTTGACTCTCTGAAGTGGTCGATTGAGCAGATGCTATGAAAGACCTCGAGGTCGTGTCTATATGCTATACTCTGATATATTTTTCTATATACATTTATGGTTTTTGGTTTGCCACAATCTGATGAGTCATGTGAGCTCGTGAGCTGATTGAGTTCAAGTCCCCAGCGGATAGAGCACTAGCTTGTAGATCGAATTCATCATAAATTTGTATATCTGTCCTTCTGCTCAAAAAGGTGATTCATTGCAATGAATACCGGGTTTTCTGAGAAATCAGAGCTGGTTGGAGATTTTACAAGGGCTTTAATTCGGAATAAAGGGAATTTAATTATACTTAAATAGCACACGTTGATATATGAAATGATTTTAAATTTAAATATATCAAAAACAGTGTTAAAAATGTCGGCGCCTAAAATTCAAATGAAAATCCATTTTGACAAGTGCCGTTAATCTCTGAGCTGCCAGACCGCCAGCTCCTTGCCAGACAATCTCAATTGCAACGGGACCTTTGCAGCGGGGAAAACAAAACAATCACAGTGACGGAGCAACGATTGTGTTAAATATTGGTTAATTTCTTTTATTACACACTAATTTTCAGCTAACTAACGCTTTTTTCTTCTTGCTTTGCAGATCCCGTTGGTGGCTTTTTTATTTTTATCCCATTCCGTGGCTTGGCGAAGCGTCAGCGACGCCCAGCTCTTCAAGATTTAAGATTCGGGGCCAACAGCAATTCCATCCGCAGCCCGAGATGCCCACCATCCGGCGCTGCTGCATCATCGGCTGCCTGTCCAATTCGCGCCAGCATCCGAGCATGCAGTTCTTCGCCTTTCCACGCCCCGAGAATCCCTTCCACAAGCTGTGGAAGGAGGCGTGTCACGCCTCGCTGCGCCGGATTGTGCCCTTCAAGAAGCCCGTGGTGTGCGCCCTGCACTTCGATCCAAGTGTCCTGGGCGGACGACGGCTTCAGTCTAATGCCTTGCCCACGCTGCGACTGGAAGTGCCCTCTAATCTGGAGGCCGTGGAGCAGCAGGCGATGGTGGAGGAGATCGAGCGGAGCAGGAAGTGTGCCTACATCAATGCCGTGGTCTACGAGTGGCTGGTGCGGGCCAACATCAATCCGCAGCTAAGGGGCAGCATTACACACGGCATGATCAAGGACAAGGCGGAAAATGCACGCCAGGTGATCGGTAGCACCTCGTTCATCGCGGACAATCGCTGGCTAAACCGCTTCCGGGAGACGCATCTGCAGGGCTTTGCCCAGAAGCTGGCCAGTAATCAGCTGAAGTCCTTGGGATCTTCTCTCTGGATTCCTGACATAGTGCAGGACCTGGCTCATCTCTTTCCCCCCGCCAGTGCAGAACGGGTGGCGAAGCTAGAGGAGATGCCCGAGCAGTACATGAGTTACATCCAGCAGTATGGGGAGTACGAGGAGGATGACGACAGTATGGATGTCAAGGAGCAGAGCTACCAGGAGCAGCAGCAGCAACAACAGCAACACTTTGCTCTTCAGCAGCAGCACATGCAGCAGCAGCAGCAACAGATGGGACATCCGTGGCCGCCGTTTCCGGGACATCCTGGCCATCCGCCTCATCCAGGATTTGCCAGCTTCAATGACTTTTACTTTGAGCGCCACCAGCAGCAGATGCAACAGCAACTCCAACAACAGCAGCAACAAATGCAGCAACAACAGCAACCACCACAGTTCCCACCTTCTATGCCGCCGCAAAGGGAACCCTTTCAGCCCCAACTGCCGCCCAATGTACCGCCGCAGAGATCCAGTCCGTTCCAGCCCGTGCAGTTGGCCAAGCGGCCAAAAATGGAGTCTCCCGACGACGATGAGGTGCAGGAAATCAACTCAGCGGTGACCACGCCACCACTTGCCCTCACAGAATCCGCCAAGGATAGTCACAGTTCGAGTCCCAAGGAGCAGAATAACAACAGTAGCGGTGGAAGGGACAGTGCCAGTAGTAAGGAAAATGCTCCCAAAGGCGGCGGACCCAGTGGGAAGTCCACTCCAGCGCTCTCCATCAAAGGAAAGGACTCACCGCCACCAGCAAAGGCCGTCTCTGCTCCCTCCTCGCCCAAAAAGATCCCCAATGGCAGCAGCAGCTCTCCAAGCAGTCAAACCAATGGTCACACATCGCCGGAACCCGAGCAAAAGAAGACGCTGGGCATACAGAACGAGCTGGATAGCTACAAGCAGGCCCTGGAGTACCTCAAGCCTCTGGAGGACTTTGTCCTATTTAAGGAGAACTTCCGGGCGATCGGACTGCTTTCCCAGCTGGAACTAGTGCTCCGTAAAGGCGACAAGGCCACGCTGGTCGAGGGTTAGGCACTTGTATTTTCCTCCACAAGGCGACGAGAACAAAACACAAATGTGATGAACTGTGTACATATGTATCAAAAATAGTATTATTATTTTATCCTAAAGAATATCCTCTCACAGAAGCTGAAAATAATAAAATAATTTATTAATTACAGTAAGAACCATTAAAATGGAATTGTAATATTGATGCAAAATGTATTTTTATTGGTTGGGCGCATGGAATTTCTTGTTTTTTGTATTTAAAATAAAATTATTTATATGCAAGTTCGCAATGATTATTATTCATTCCAAAATATTTCTTATTTTAGTTTACAATTTTTAAAAATGCATTAAGACCGACGGTTATTAAAAAATTAGTCTGGCAACGCTGCCACGAAATAAAAGTGACCAAATATAACAAGTCCTAGAAAATAATAACCCCAAATTTCACTTGGCCACTCTAAGCCAATGTTTACGTTTTTCAGAGAAAAATCGGCAAATTGTTGCTAAAAACATTGCAATTATTAACAAAACTGGCCTAAATCCGCACAAATGTCGCTGCTCAATCAATACGAGCAGCAGTATGCGACGCTGATAGCCGAAATAACCGCCCATATTGGACTGTTGCAGCAGCAGAACAACAACAGTGAGTTCCAAACATATTTTTCTGTCAGCGATGATTAATTTTCACTTGATATCCCGTAGGTGAACGTAGCGACTTGTGCAGCAAGATCGATGCCAGCTTGCCGGAGGCTCAGGAGCTGCTGGAGCAGATGGGACTGGAGGTGCGCGAACTGAATCCGGTGCAGCGCAGCAGCTTCAATGGCAAACTGCAGGTGGCCCAGGCGGAGCTGAAGCGCCTGCAGGCGGAGTACAGACAGACCAAGGACAAACAGCGCTCCCAAGCACACAATACATTCACCACACTAGATCTGGGCGATAGCTACGAGGATGTGACCATTAGCACTGATCAGCGGCAGCGACTGCTGGACAACTCCGAGCAGATCGAACGTACGGGCAACCGGCTAACCGAGGGTTATCGCGTGGCTCTGGAAACGGAACAAATGGGCGCCCAGGTGCTGAGCGACCTGCACCATCAGCGGGAGACGCTCCAGGGAGCCAGAGCTCGCTTAAGAGAAACCAATGCAGAAATAGGTCGAGCATCGCGCACCCTAAACAACATGATGTTGAGGGCTATGCGCGAAAAGGTCGTCCTCTATGGCGTAGGTTTCTGCTTCGTGGTTGCCGTAGGCATTAGTATCTACCTAACTTTTGCCCCTGGCTCCGCCTCGAGTTCAGTCACCTCGTAGTCATCCCCGTAGCTATAAAATAACCAATAATAGTTGGATTGTAGGCCAAGATTAGCCATTCCAGTTTTTCGTATGTTGATTATTTATTATTTTAGCATATATTTTAACTTTACGCGTTAAATATTCTGTGGAAGAAAGCTTCAAACTTACGCACTAAGCTAAATACGCCTAGGGTGGGTGCATTGTTTCAACCAGAGAATTGTAGGAACAAAGAGTAATCCCTGATGTCTTTATTTTATACAAAATCCAAAAGCCTTAGAACATTTTCTATAAAAATATACCATTTCCCAAATGTGTAACTAAATAATCCTTTAGAAATTTCTACCAAATACTTTTCCTCAGTTTCCTAACATGCGATCCACCCTAAGTTACGTGTACAAAGTTTATGTAGTTAATGTTTGGCATGACTTGGCGCCTGGATTATTATAATAATAGTAACCTAATCCTAATCTATGACTCGTGTTTGCATCCGGGACGTGTTTTGCATTAAATTCGAAATTAAATATTCATATTCATAGCCAAAAACTGTTAATAAATAAATCATAAATACAATAAAATGCATTTCTGCAGGGCGTTATCATTGAGTGTGGCTTCCTAGCCGAACTCAATGTTCCCCAACTGCTAGCAGCTGCAAGAGGAGGCATCCTCCTCGTTCATCACCGCATCGCTTGCCGTGTCCACCTGGAAGCTTTTTTGCTCCAGGGCCTGCAGCTCCATCTTGGAGCGGTTGGCATGTACAAGCTGCCGCGATATGTCGCGGAACATTTCCTCGACGCCAGCGCCGCTGCGACAGGAGGTCTTGTAGGTGGCACTAATTAACGAGTGACACTGCTCGCAGAAAGCCTCCACCTCCTCGTCACTAACCTCCGGCTCCCTGCCGTCAAGATCGCTCTTATTGCCGCAAATGAATATCTTGGCATTTTCCGCATAGGTAACAATATCCAGGAGATGCTGCGAAAGCGAGTGAAACGAAGCGGCGTTGTCCAGGGCAAACACGAGAATGGCTCCTTCGGCGAATTTGTAATACGACGAGGTGACCGAGGCCACGCGCTCCATGCCGCCAGTGTCCCAGAGTTGGAGCTGTTGTTGAAGAGAAGGATTAATTATATAGCCGTTACAACGCCTGAGATGCGACACCCAGTCTTACCTTGATCTGCTTCTCTGCTATATTATATTCCCGATCGATATGATCCAATCCCAAAGTGGACTTCCTGTCCGTGTCCGTGACGAATGTATTGGTGGCAAACCGCCGGAACAAGGAGCTCTTGCCCACGCCATAGTCGCCGCACAGGATCACCTTTTGCTTGGGTACACGCATCGTAGCCATGGCTGCGATTTACCTTTGATTTTAGCCAAAAATTAATCCAATTACTTTCCACCTGCAGACAACAAAGCGCCAACAGCTGTTCCTGCAGAAAAAACAACACCTGTGAAGTGCTGCCAATCTGCCGCACCAAAGTGTTATCGATAGCCAGCTCGATAATGAATATTTGAATATTGAAGCTTTTATCTAATAAAGGATTTCCGTGTTTCTTTTAATATAGCCAAGGCCAGCATAATGTAATTTTCCACAAAATGTACCCAAGTTTTAGTTACTTTGTTCAAATTTAAACTCAAAATCTTCGGAAATGAAAAGAGCTTCTTATCAATCTTTCCCAGGGGATTCTCTGACGCCTAACCGTATTTACAAGCTTATATGCAAACCTTATCAGGGAAACCATTTGCGAATTAAAAGAGAGTGTTAAAAAATATTATTATATACAAATGAGAGCATTCAAAATGTAATTATTTATTTGCTTTTATTTGTTTCACTTGCTCGAGGTGGCTGCAGTAGGCAGTGATTCGGGAGTGCATCAGGATGAACGGGCGGCTAGATCGACTTGCATAATAATCTCAGGATTAGAAAACCTTTATTATTACCCTCAAGCTTTATAAAAACATACACAGTGTTATCTTTTAATAAGCTGCTCCGTGAAGCTCCAATCCAAGTATTTAGTTAATCATGTCGCTTTTGTTATTAACTGTTTTGGCCTGCTCTGGCATCTTGGCTTATGGTAAGTGCCATAAATCTAAGGTTCTCTCGTTAAGGAAGCCTTCAATACAGCTTATCTTATAATTCCTAATTCCAGGCAAAGCTGGCTACGGACCCGGCGAGCAGAACTGGGGCTACGTGGACGTGCGGCCGGGGGCTCACATGTTCTACTGGCTTTATTACACCACCGCTAATGTTTCGAGTTACACAAACCGACCACTGGCCATTTGGCTACAAGGAGGACCTGGGGTTTCTTCCACCGGATATGGTAATTTTGAGGAACTTGGACCCCTCGATCTAAAGGGCAATAAGCGCAACTGGACCTGGGTTAAGGATATGAATGTCCTGTTCATCGACAGTCCCGTCGGCACGGGCTTTAGTTATGTGGATAACACAACCCTATACACTACCACCAATAAGGAGATAGCACTTGACCTCGTGGAGATGATGAAGGGCTTCTTCAAAATTCACCCTGAGTTCGAGACCGTGCCGCTGCACATATTTTCCCAGAGCTACGGCGGGAAGATGGCTGCAGAATTTGCCTTAGAGCTTTACTATGCCACGGACCAAGGCGAGCTAAGGAGCAATATTGCATCCGTGGAGCTTGGAAGTCCCTGGATCTCTCCGATCGACTCTGTCCTAGCCTGGGGTCCACTACTTCGGGAGTTTGGCATTGTGGACCAAGAAGGTTACGACGAGATTATGACGTCTGCGAAGTTGACGGCTCAGTTTGTCGATCAGGGGCGTTGGGTGGCAGCTTCTAAGCAGTGGGGCCACACCGATCAGATCGTGCTTAGAGCTTCCCAGGGCGTCGACTTTTACAACGTTCTGAAGAAGACGAGCGGTGATTTCATAGATGAAGGGGAGGAGACACCAGAAGGTGAGCAAAGTATACGGAAGGTCGAATGATTTATTTAACTACCAAGTATTTCCCAGATAAATTGCTTAATGTCTTGATGCGAGGTGCTGTTTTCCACGCACTGGGCATTCCAAAAAACGTGACTTGGGGATGGCACAAAGACGTTACCTATGACTTTCTAGAATCCGACCTAATGAGACCCGTCATTCATATCGGTAAGGCATATGCTTATTTTAAAGAAGAAAATGTACCAAATAATACACAGTGAACGAACTGCTGGAGAAGACTCCGTTGAAGGTGAGCGTGGCCACAGGCAATCTGGACCTGATCTGCGCCACTCCCGGCAACGTCAACTGGATAGCTAAGCTGGACTGGAGCGGAAGGAGTGACTACCTGAAGGCACCCCGGACCGCCATCAATGTTGATGGTATCTTGGAGGGCTACGAGAAGTCGGGCGGAAACTTCACACTGTTCTGGATAAACAGGAGTGGCCACAGCATTCCGGCGGATAATCCCGCAGCCATGAGCTACGTCCTCCGTCAGATGACTTCTTTCGGGTAGATTCTTTATCTGTTGTAGCTGAACACTATGTATAAGTAAAAGTAAAGTGACCTCCGCGCCAAATCCCATAAGGAACCAGTTCGATAGGTGTTGCTATCTATTTGGTAAACAATCAACCGGCACCAGCCACTGATAGTGGCTCTTGCCTTTAAATAAAGCCACGAGCCACACCATGGCCTGCAGTTTAAGATGTCGCTTTTGCTGGTAACATTCCTGGCTTGCCTTGCCGCCTCGGCCCACGGTGAGTGTCGTAAATCAAGTGCTATCTCTCGGAGGGAAAGGCAGCTTATGCTGTAAATAAGAAGCTATATCTCAGACAAATATTATTGGAAAAACCAGGCAAGCCCGGCTACGGACCCGGAGAACAGGACTGGGGCTATGTGGATGTGCGTCCAGGCGCCCACATGTTCTACTGGCTCTACTATACCACCGCCAATGTCTCGGACTACACGGATAGGCCGCTGGCCATTTGGCTTCAAGGAGGTCCTGGGGCTTCCTCCACCGGTTACGGAAACTTCGAGGAGCTGGGGCCCGTCGATCTGTATGGAGATTGGCGCAGCTGGACCTGGGTGAAGGACATGAATGTCCTGTTCATCGACAATCCCGTGGGCAGTGGTTATAGCTATGTGGATAACACTGCTTATTATACGGCCACCAATAAGGAAATAGCCCTTGACTTGGTCGAGTTGATGAAGGGCTTCTATAAGCTGCATCCCGAGTTCGAGGCGGTTCCCCTTCACATCTTTTGCGAGAGTTACGGCGGAAAGATGGCACCGGAGTTTGCGTTGGAACTGTACTACGCCAAGGAGCGGGGAGAGGTGAAGAGCAATCTTACCTCAGTGGCTCTGGGAGATCCCTGGACATCGCCCATCGATTCTGTCCTCGCCTGGGGACCTCTTCTCAAAGAGCTGGGAATTGTGGATCACGAAGGATACAATGCCATTCAGGAGGCAGCCAACTTGACAGCTCAGCTGGTCGAGCAGGAGCGATGGATCCAGGCCACCTATCAGTGGGGCAACACCCAATGGGAGGTGATGAAGGCCTCCAAGGGCGTGGACTTTTACAATGTGCTAAAGGAGACTGCAGGCGGCCGTTATCAAAGGCAACTGGCTTTGAGCCTAGAAGGTTAGTTCTAAAAAGAGGTTTTATAAATTGTATTTTATTTTAAAAATTCTTGTCAGAACGTCTCTACCGCGCCATGGTTAAATTCGACATCGACGAGGATCGCACTCAGTTGCTCGAGGATTTGATGCGAGGTCCTGTGGCCGAGACTCTGGGTATCCCCTCGAACGTGGTGTGGGGTTCACAGAGTGGAACCACCTTTGATATCCATAGAACTGACTTTATGAAGCCCGTCATTCACATAGGTAGAAAATCTATTATTTATTTTTGTGAATATATTATTTATGAATCTTTTTCCACAGTGAACGAACTGCTGGAGAAGACTCCCCTTAAGGTGGGCGTATTCTCAGGTGGCCTGGATCTTATCTGCGCCACTCCTGGCACCGTCAACTGGATCGCCAAGCTGGACTGGAGCCGCAGGGATGAGTACCTGGCAGCTCCGCGTAATGCCATCACTGTGGACCGCATCCTGGAGGGTTATCAGAAGACAGGAGGCAACTTCACCATGTTTTGGATCAACCGGAGTGGTCACATGGCACCGGCTGATAATCCAGCTGCCATGAGCCATGTTCTGCGCAATTTTACCAATTTTGGGTAGATCTTTGCATATAAAAATAATAATTAAAATTAATAAAAATCAGAATACAAATCAAATATAATATTTTTTTGATTTAAAGGTACTTACATATATTTTTAACCAGCAAAATAAGGAATATGGGAAAGGGTTACATTAAACTCCAAAAATGAAAAAAGTTCCGCTGATCACTTTTATTCGAAAAAGATGTCACTTAATTATTAATCCTAAATGTCTGATATTGAGATACATATGTATATATTTTTACCACTTAAGCAAGATTGAAAGAGATTTCCCAGACTGTATATGGTATCTTACAGATATGTCAGCTGGTATAAACTGCAACCTTGGATCAATAAAAGCAACGGGAAAAGCTCCAGGAAAACCTCTCCCTCAAGATAGTGGAGTGCAATCTCTGCGACTTGATGGCTCTATCTAAAAATATATGACAGAGAGATTTGCCAAAAACGGACAAGTGTCAAAAGCTGCTTGGCCAAAGCCGTCGCGTCATCGTCCATCGAAGGGCCATAAATACTCCGCAAACACACACGCCCCCTCCCGCACGGAGATTACGAATTCTAGGTGTGTCAGGTGCCGGGGTACCTTACCTGCTATGTCTGCGGCCGAACAGCGATCAGACGGCAGTGGAACTGCCAAGTGTTCGGTTGGGTCTTCTAGGCTTCCGAGCTTCTGGAACTGTTGCAACATGACTGGACGGGTTATCACTGCTACTGTGGTGGCTCTGCTGGCGATCGCCGCCAGCTTGGGCTCTGTCAACGGTGAGTTTGCCCGTTTTATATTCCGATCAGGGGGTGCTAATCAGCGAGAAAGTGTTCCAAGCCAAAGCGGCTTTAATGGCTTGTAGAGCAGGTCAGAAAACGGCAAAAGTGGTATAAAAATGTGTATTAAAGGAAATTCAAAGAAGTTAGTTAAAACTTTATTCATTTTCGGTATTTTTTAATTATGATTGAGATCAGTAAGATCGGAAAGATATTAGAGATTGATTTGTTATATTCTGTGGCTGCGTTATTAACTATTATGAAATTTAATTAAATATCATCAATATCAATTAAGCTTATCAAAAGCCACTAAGTGGCCTGCTTGAGTTCATTTGATACACTTAAAGGCTAGATTATTCTTAAGTGTTCCAGAGAAATCAAAGTTTATCTACAAACTAAGTTTATGCGGTGGCAATATATAATCGAGAAAGATTTAATGGAAAATGTAGTAGGATGAATTAAACAAGAACAAGGTTAGCTTTAAAGAAATAATAAAAGCCTATTACAGATTATTAATGAGATCTTCCATATTTCTTTATAGCTCGCAAGGGTTATGGCTCTGGTGAGCAGGATTGGGGCTTTGTGGATGTGAGAACTGGTGCACATATGTTCTACTGGCTCTACTATACCACGGCCAATGTAAGCACCTACACGGAGCGTCCTCTGGCCATTTGGCTTCAAGGTGGACCGGGTGCCTCATCCACGGGCTACGGCAACTTTGAGGAGCTGGGACCACTTAAACTGGATGGAAGCTATCGGGACTGGACTTGGGTTAAGGACATGAACGTTCTGTTCATCGATAACCCCGTGGGCAGTGGCTTCAGCTACGTCGATGGCTCCTCCTATTACACGACGAACAACAAGCAGATCGCTCTGGATCTGGTGGAGCTTATGAAGGGTTTCTACACGAATCATCCGGAATTCAAGACCGTCCCTCTGCACATCTTCTGCGAAAGCTACGGCGGAAAGATGGCTCCCGAGTTTGCCCTGGAGCTGTACTATGCCATCCAGCGCGGAGAGATCGAAAGCAACTTTGTTTCCGTGGCATTGGGTGATCCCTGGACCTCGCCCATCGACTCGGTGCTGTCCTGGGCTCCGTTCCTTTTGCAGTTGGGAATTGTGGATCAGGATGGCCACGACAAGATCGAGGCCTCGGCTCTGAAGACAAAGGACTATGTGGATCGCGAAAAGTGGACACAGGCCACACTGCAATGGAGCTCCACGCAGTCGGTGGTGCTGCGCGAGTCCAAGGGCGTGGATTTCTATAATGTGGAGACCCCGACGCTTGGCGATACCTACAAACTGATGGCCAGGGCAGCCATGACTCCCGAGCGTAAGAATAATCCTGAAACTGTACCCACTGATCTTAATTGAGTTGCTTCCTGCAGAGATAATGTACCGTACACTGGTAAAGTTTGACGTGGACGAGAATAGGGACCAGCTACTGGAGGATCTGATGCTGGGACCCGTCACCGAGGCCTTGGGAATCAATACCGGAGTGAAGTGGGGCGGTCAGAGCGGTACCACCTTCACCAAACTGATGGGCGATTTCATGAAGCCCGCTGTGGATGTTGGTGAGTAAAAAGGGATCTTTGATTAATGATTACGATCTGCAGAGGTTTCAGGTTTTATATGTTACTAACTCATTTTTTCTTTTGTTACTTATACTCTTTTTTATAATATACTTTAGTGGGCGAGCTGCTGAACAACACTACCGTGAAGGTCGGCGTTTTCTCCGGTGGCCTTGACCTTATATGTGCCACTCCGGGAGCCGTTAACTGGATTGCCGACATGGAATGGAACGACAAAGCTTCGTATCTGGCCGCTTCCCGTGTGGGAATCACCGTGGATCGCGTCTTGGAGGGATACGAGAAGACTGCCGGAAATTTTAGCATGTTCTGGATCAACCGGAGCGGTCACATGGTACCGGCTGATAATCCAGCTGCCATGTCCCACATCCTGCGTCAGTTTACCAACTTTGGCTAATTGGAATTCCATTTTTTGTACATAAAAAATAAAGATTATTTGTGAAACTATAATTATATCAATATCATTTTTATTTTACTTAAAATCACAAATATCCTGATAGATGATTAAGCTGTGTGACTGAACGCCCAAAAGCACCGAAGCGGAAATTGAAAGACCGCGTCGATTCCCAACACTTGTCCAATACCCATTTCCAGCACTATTCCTAGTGCTCCATAAAATATATATTTGCCCATTGAAAACATTAAAAACCGTTAAATACAGTCGTATTTTTTGCACTTAAGAGTATTTAATAGTCGGTTGCCTCGTTTCCAACATATATATTTGTTTAATTTGTTGATAACAGCCAGTTCATATCTGTGGAGAGCTTTTGTGCCAATTAACAGCGCTTTGTTTGTGCACTCGCTTCTTGGTCAGCTAAGTACATATCTGTGAGATACAGGTGATTTTCTTAGATATCTCATAATTATTACACGCTTTAATTACCAGTGGAAACCATTTTGCGAAAATTGTGGGCCATCGGCGATCGCTTTGCGGCGCTGCCACATCGCAAAAGTAACAGTAAAGTTGTCGCATGCGCAGTGGCTCCTTCTCAGCGGCACTCACACACACGGACGCACACACGCAGCGGTAAATACAATTGCCACCCTCTCTCCGGGTAGCTGCCTCAGCACCGCTCTCTTTCTAGCTGCCCACGCTGCGCATGCTACTCGCGGGAGAGAGAGAGGGCAAGGGAGTCGCAGAGACAGAGAGCGCGATGAGGAGATAAAGCGGCGGCAGCTATTTTCGTTTTGCTTTCGTCTAGTCCACATCGGATTCGTCCAACAGAACTGCCAACCGTTGGGAAATCACAATAACACAATTACAATAACTGCAAGAAGGGCAGCAGCAACGAAACGGAATTGAATCGGAGCACACGGCGAAGCGCAACGAAAAGCCAAAGAAAAGCTAGCAATGACAAAACAATTTGAATTTGCTGGCAGTCAACGCGCATAATCGTAGCCGTCGCACAAACACACGTGCACAAACACGAACACACAGACGGGCGGCTCGGCACTAGTGTGTGCGTGTGCCAGCGGGTGAGGTACTGGCCGAGGGGGTGAGTGGGCGCAGCAGCAACAACACGAAAACAAACACAAATTGTGCCGTGTAAATTGCGCTCGGGCCGAGTAGCACGCGAAGCACAAACAATGCGGATACGCGAGAAACGCAAGTTGCAAAGGGAGCAGCGGGACAGGAAGGAGCAGAGGGAGCACAAGGACTCCTCGAAGGCGGCGACTAAGCGGGAGAAGGTAAGTGGCCACAGTAAACGCCCCCAAAAGCGGCAAAAAATAAACTGGCATTATCACTCAATGTCGTGGAATTAAAGAAACGTATTAAATTACTTTATTAGGCATTGGATTAATACATATGTACATATATTTTCTCTTTAAATCTTTAATATTTTTTACATTTTTCATTGTAAAATTATATATTGAGGGACAATACAAATATAATTACACTAAGGCTTGTTCCCCATGTGAGCCTCTACCGTACATAATGTAACGTCCTGACCATCCTTTTTCTTGTTTTGTCCCCAGTCCAGCGACGTGGAGGTTCTCACACCAGCTACTGCGCCTGCGCCTGCTTCTGCACCTGCTCCACCACCGGCAACTGCGACGACGACGACAACACCACCCACTTCGGGAACCCCACCCGCGCCCAGTTTGCCGGCGGCCGAAAAGGTGGCCTTCGACAACCGTATCAAGCGTAAGAATGTGCTGGCCCTGAACGAGAAGGTGGCTGCTCTGCGGGAGTACGATCGGCTGCCGGTGTACAAGCACGTGGGGCGACTGTTCAACTGCAGTCCGGATCAGATCAAGAGGATCGTGCAGCAGCGTCAGGAGATACTCAACGCCTGGGAGCAGCGCACGCGACGCAGCCAGGATGCGAGGACGATGGAAACGAAAACTGTGCGAGTGTCAATGCTAGGGAAGGCCGTCTATGACTGGATCCGCCGCATGATGTACTACAAGGATTTCAGCATCTCCGACGGCCTCATCCAGAAGATGGCCCTACAGTTCAAGAGCTCGATGGGCCTTGCGCTCTTCTTCCCACACCAGGAGTGGTGCGACAAATTCCGGCGCACCTACAGCATCCACCACAGCGACACAAAGCAGCTAAAGATCGGCTACACTCAGGGCTACTCGGTGCAGATCAAGGACATCGTCAAGGACGTCATGTCGGAGTGCATGCCCGAAGGCGGTCCGAGCAACGAAGAGGAAGACGAGGAGCCCAGCTTGGGCAGCCCGCTGAGCAGCAGTAATCATCGAAGCGAGGACGAGGATGACGACGTCGATGTTGATGGGGGCGATATCAGCGGCAGGGAGGATGACCTAGACGAGGAACAGGATATCAAGCCCTCGTTGACTGAGCTGAATCTCTCCAGGGCTATCCAGCCACTGCCTCCATTGGTCAGACTGCCCCTGCAGACCAACGCACCGCCTGGCACCTCACAAAAAGTGCTCCTGGCCACGCCAATCGTGCCACCACAGGCGGGAGGCTCTGGCCAGCCAATGACCATGACTATTATACCCCTGGCCACGCTGACGCAGATTCCTTCGCCACAGCAAAAGCAGCAGCCGGATAGGGAGAAGGGTCCGGTTGTGCCGCCGCCCAAATTGGAGATCAAGCAGGAGAAGGACATAAAAACGGAGCCATGCGATCCAGAGGAGCTTCGCCCAGAACCCCAGCAGCAGGAGGAAAAGCTAATCAAGCCTCTAGCCACGACTCAGACTTCAAACGACAAAGAGTTCGACGCTGTGCCCATGGTGCATATCAAACAAGAACCTGAGGCAGAGCCGGAAGCTGACATGGAACCGGAAGCGGATGATCCCGAGGAAGATGCAAACAATGGCCGCTCGAGTGTCACCTCGCTGGCCGAGGTTCTGGCCGCCAATGTGGAGGACGAGATGGAGTACATCGAGCAGATGCGGCATCGCAAAATGAGTTCGCCTCCGCCGATTGGGCGGCCATCAAGCCATCGACAGGGAACCAAGCGCCGCCATGAATCCGCCCACGATGACAACAATAATGGGGACTGCACCGGAGGTCGGAGTAGTGTCATCAGCTGCGCCGATGCCCGCAAGTACCTGAAACTCCTGGAGGAGTTTGCCCTTTACAAGGAGAACTACCGCCTGATTGGGTTAATCACAAGGGCGGACGAGGTGATGCGGGAAATGGACGACGGGGCGGAATAGGATGACTTTGAAGAAGAACAGCTGCAGCCAATAAGCATGCATTGGCTGTACAGAAACTGTCGCATCTTGAAGATGCAGTTCGGTCGGATGCAATCAATCATTAGATCTAAGGACACCTTAATTTGTACTCAAACCAAAAATAAACTCAATCAAACCAATTACTGTCGTCTGTAATCTTATTTTGTAATCCAAGTGTCACTGGCTGGGTATTATTATAAAAACAGTAGTACCTCTGACTACAAGTTTTTAAAATAATTATGAAGGGATTGTGAGAAACCCTATTTTTAAAATAATTATGGAGGGATTGTGAGAATCCCTATTCTGATATCCCCAAAAGAATTTGTTACAAAATTTAATTAATATAAGAAACATAGAACTTAGAAAATTTTCTTTATCACAGTTCTAGTAAGTGTTAGGTTTAGATTTCTTATACCCTTGACCTCTGAATGTGCCGATTTTTCTGCCTTTAGCTGCTGCTGATTCTTCCACCCTTCCACCCGGCTCTGCCTTCTCACGCACGTACATTGGTGTGTGTGTGTGCAAGAAAGAGCACCAATACAACGAAAAATAGCTCAATCATTTTGATTTCCGCATAAAATTTTCCAAGGCTGGTGTATTTTTGGAGACTGCCAGTTATGTGGAAATGTATACAAATTGTGCTATAAATATATACATAGGTGCGATTTGCTGGTTTCAATCGGCAATCTTGATTGCGGTAAATTTAGGAATTGCGCATGTCTGCCTGAACGTTTATTGTTCTGGCTCTCCACACGCACACACACAGCGTAGGCAATTTTTGTTTTTAATTTGCATCGGGACACAATAAAAATATGAAAATATAATAAAACAACATAAAATATAGAATTTAACTTAAGTAACTTTCTTGGAACATAATATACGAATAAAATAATGCGCATTTCCGTACATTCATTCATTTGATTGATTGACTTGCATGCATGTGTGCGTGTGTGTGTGTGTGAGAGGGAGAGCGCGAGAAAAACAAAAACAAATCACACGCGCGCTCAGTCGCGTAGCCAACTAATCAATCATCAATCGACAGACTCACAACACACACACAGCCAATGCTCGCATCCATCAACGATTCATTTCGGGATTGGCGCTTGAAGGGAGCACAACAACACGGTTGGCCGGAGCGACACGCAAAAACAACAACAACAGCTGGATTTCGGCGCTGCCCATTCGGTATTTAGTATTGTTGAGGAATCCATTTTAAGCAAGTGGGCAGCACTGGCCCAGCTGTAAACAAAAACAGCCGCTAGGGGACCAAATGAATTTTCAAACACAACAAAAATCTTTATAACTTAATTAATAAATTTCCCCACAGATGACTTCTTCTCTGCCGGATCGTTTTAGCGCAGGCAAGCGCCAGTTTTGGCGTGAGTTTCTGGCTCTCTATCAGGGCATGCCGGAGCTGTGGGATGCCCATCATGTCAACTATAGGAATAAGGAGCTCCGGAATCGGGCCTATGAGCTGCTGGAGAAGAAGCTTCGGGAGATTCAGCCAAATGCCACGCGCACCGAGGTTGGAAGGCGCATCAACATCTTTCGAACCAATTACAGGCGCGAGCAGATGCGAATCCTGAAGCAGAAGGAACTCGGACTGCATTCCGATCTGTGCAAGCCGACATTATGGTTCTACGACTATATGGGGTTCCTGCTGACCCAGGAGACGTTTCAGCACAGGACGAGGAAGGGTCGAACGACGCCGGCCAGCAAGCAGAGAAGTAGCTTTCTCTGTGCCAAGGAAGTAAGTTTTCCAAGTACTTTACTCTCTCTATTCGCTTATACGACTTGCTGTAGGTATCTGCCGATCCGCCGGACAGCGTGTGCGATTGGCAGATGAAGGATAGCACAGTCACCAATTATCTGCCACAGCCAGCTACCCCGCAAACGGAGGAGTCCTCCTTACTCAGCCCAAAGGTGGAGATAATCGAAGCTGATGAGGGCAACCCAACGCTTGGAATGGAGCTAAAGGATGATCTCAAGGAGGAAGCGAGTATGTCAGACATCCCGGGCAGTACAGAACCCACCTGTTCCACGCACCACGCAGATGCCAGCAACGGACACGGCAGTGGAAGCAGTCGAAATCAAAGCCTCAGCGAATCCTCCGAAGTGCTGGCCAAATCCTGGGCCATTCAGTATGAGGAAATGGACCCCACACAACGTATCCTGGCGCGAAAGGCCATTGCGGATATACTCTTTGAGGGCTGCATGGGAAATCTGCGAATAAATCGTGGCGATTCAAGGAATATTGTGGGCAATTATCTGTAATTTTTGGAAAGCTACTACTTTATTATTTAATTTTAGATTATTTGCCTGAAATGTTATATCGCAAAAAGAAAACAAGTTGATTTGCATTAATATTTTAAGTCGGAATGATTTATTTTTAAAAGAAAACTCAGGCCCCCATTATTGTAAAAGCGAAGTACTATATAATAAATCGATAATCGAAGAATATTGAATCTAAATTAAACTTATAAAATAATGAAAAGAACGGAACCAAGGCAGAAAACACTATCATTTATGTTTTCTTTATTTTTGCTAAATTCAAATTACCCGCCAAACTAGTCCGCTTTTCCAGGACTGTCCACTTGCCACACTTGCAACACGCTTGCAGCCCTGTGACGCACTGCAAACAGCTGCTTGTGGAACGCTTCATATTTTGTTTAGTTTTTCTAGACTCCAGTCCACCCTTTCTTAAGGAAATGCCAGAAACTGTCCTTTTTACAGCCGTCGCCTAAAAGGTGAACGGCTGAGCTGTTTTCCGCGAGCAAGCAGTCACGGTTGACCGCGGAAAAGGATCATAAGTAAGCTGACAACTTTCTGTAAGTACAAGACGCAGTCTGTTCCCAAGCTGAATTCTTCTAAATATCTTTGGTTTTTTTCAATATTAACAGGATCCTGGAAATCTTGGAACATGCTTATAGATGGTTAGATGCTTTGGTTACACGAACTGCCAGGGAATGTTTACTAGCGGCCACACCTAGACACTCCTCGATTTGCGGATACCCATCCACGCGTCTTTTATTGTAAGTAATTGTCAATAACAGGCTTCTCCCACTCCCTGCTTATCAGTAATTTCTATTACAAATCAGCATGCTGGTATTTTCTCTCTGAAGAATCTTCCCCAGACTTTTAATGATGCAAAAGTGCAGTGAGCTTGGCAACAATCCGGAGTGAGTCTCTTGATTTTAATTTTTCTCCCCCAATACTGATAATTTCACCACTCTAGAGCCTGGCAACAACTCTTTCGCTTTGGCAAAAACAGACTGAAAGTGAAAAAGGGTCCAAATGGCCATTATCTTGAACATGAGTGTCGGGACGAGCTGAAAAAGACCCTACCTGCCAAGTCCTTTGATTCACTGATGTCCTCGGTGGCTACCTGGATGGCACGTCTCGATGAAAAGGACAACAAGGCGCGACGCCAACGGGAAGCAGCAGTGAAAGTATCTAAAAAATTACAATCGGAACCGCCTGTGGAGCACCAGATGCCTACAGACAGCGATAACAATACATTAAGTGTCATGGTCGACCTGTGCAGCGATGGCGATGAGAAGGATTCCCTTGGCGAGAATGAAGATTCGTTCGACACCGAAACAGTGCTCTCGCAATCCTCTGTCATAATCATCGACGACGATCTGGGCGAGGTTAACTTAAAGGACTTTGCGGATCACGTCGAGGGCAAACTAGATGTCCAAACACTGAAAAAGAATAACCAAAAGGAGCGAAGCACCACAAAGGATTCGATAGTGAAGTTTCTGGGTCCGCGGAAGCCGGATGCATTGCAACGGTCTCTGAAAACCTACGCAAATATTAGAAAACCCACGGTACAGGTAATTGGAGAAACATTACGTGAAGCCATGGATACGAGCAACGATCCAAAGATCCTGAGAGAAGTAAACCGGGAAGCAAGCCAGGAAGGTGACCAAATGTCAAGGAAACCCGATTTCCAAGGTCCTAAAGTAACCCTCCTTGGAGATAGAATTTTGGTAGCTGCTGGAAATTCCCAACAGAAACTCCAGATAGTTACAGAACCCACTGCCTACTACAACCTTGTAGCTAAGCCTAACGTGGAAGATAAACTGAAACAAAGTAAATTGGAGTCAAAACCAAATGTGGAAAAAAAGACAGAAACTGAAATACGTACAAATACCAAGGAAAATGAGTCTAAGAACGAAATTAATCTCAAACAGGCAGAAGGAGAACGGACCAAAGAGGGAGCTCTTCCAGAAGATTCCTTGAGTAATCATAGGCTGGATCAAGATACTCACGCTCCCCAAATACGTATTCGCACTGACCTTGGTCCTCATCAAAGGGATGTTATACGCGTTCGCACCGATCTGCTGTTAGAATCGTCAAACCAAACCCCATCCGCAGAAACTTTGGTGCCTGAAAAAACAGCGAATAAGCGAAAAATGTCAGAGGCTCAGAACTCACAACGTCCGCCTAAACGACCCTCTCTGGACCCGTACTATCCTCAGTATGCTTTAGGTCAAACTGCAGCCCCCTCCACCAGTCAACTCAGTATTTCTAGTACACCCGTCAGTAGCTCCGGATATCCAGCTAGTATTCCAAACCATCAGGGGAATCCTGCCCCAGTCAGGCCTCCCCCAGTAAATCCTACACCAGCCAGACCTCCTCCAGTTAATCCCGCGCTTGCACCGCCAGGGAGATACATACTTATTGCTCCTAGACCTCCTGCGTCAGTCACCAGCACCTGCACCTCCACCTCCATTGCCACCAGCAGCAGCTATCAATGGGATGTGTCCAACAGCTGTCAAGCAAACCTCACTAGCACCTCCAGCAACAACCACAATTCTGTGAATTCCGCATCAGCCAGCTCTTCCGGATATCCGTCTGGCAGCCATATGTGTCCCGTTAGCAGTACTTCTAACCATCAACCCATTAACTCTGCGAATAGTCCTTTGGTTACTTTAGCTAATCTTATGCCTCCACCACGAGCTACAGCTCCAAATTATTCTTCAATAATACCTGACGCTGCAGACAGATCGACACCTTCACCAATTATACCAATGATGAACAAGTACCCACCCAGCCGTCAATACCAGCCTCCAATGTCAATGCCTGTTGCACCAGTCGCCCCCGCGCCCTCAAGTTATATCCAAGCTCCGCCTGTGGTACCAGCCAATGCTGTAAATGGTGGTTCACCCGTAGTGGACCCGCGAACCGATCTAGCCACCATTTTGGACATGCTCAGCCAAGTGGAGATGTTTGCATTCAGACAGGAGAATCAGGAAGCCTATCATCTTGTCACTCACCTGCGAAACAGCCTCCAGAGGGGATCGGCGTATCGCCGTTAGATTTAAGCTAATCGTTGATAAGTGTATTTGAGTATTTCTAGATGTAGGTAAAGATAAGTATTGTTTATTTTATATATAAGCACTTGGGATATGTTATTACCATCAATACAAATTTAATATTATTAAGCATTACACAATTATTTAAAAAGTATGCCCATTAAGCAAAAAGTGACATTATTGAACACCAAAAAACAAGAATTTTTGTTTACATTTTGATTGCGATTGGAAATACACATACATTATACATACAAATAACATTAGGCATTTTTTTGAATTTTGAAGAAATATTTAACATTTTTGCTGTTTTTAAATCATTTTTACTTATCCAATCGTGTAGTTTTATTTCCCGAAAATAAAGCTGCAAAAATGTTTGGAATTTGTTTCTTTATCTTATATTTTAACAGAATACAACCATCTTTTTGATTGGTGCCTTGATTGTAGCGATCTTCTGAAAATATGTTTCTAAATGATTTATCCAGCTGTTGCTTGTGCTGCACCTGTGCCCTTCGAGTTCACCAGATGGGACCGGACCTCTTTAGATTGCGCCTGCTGCGCTCCTGACAGACTGACATCCCACATATGCGGTGGAGATATTAGGTCTGTCGAGCAAATATTGGATAAGTGCATACGTTTATGCACAATTGCAAGGGCAAGCTGAAACTTTGGAGTTTAACTGTTTGACAAGTAGTATATGAATATATGTATGTATTAATATATATTTTTTATAGATATACAAATTAATCTAAAATAATTTTCATGCGAAACTTAAATATGTTGGTCAAATATTTTCCATAGTAAAATCAATCCAAAGAACTAAATTTTTAACCTCTCCTGTCTATGATTGCCATTTAGCTAGACAACTGCAGGGAAAAATTCAAATCGCCGCAAGACGTTGGATTGGTGGGGCTGGTTCTCTGAGCTGTTGTAGCACTTTGCACCTGTCGTCCGCCCAACGCAAGTGAAAAATCAAGCGCAGCTTTAATTGATACAACACAGCCACTGTGGGGAAGGAGTGGGGTTCCGATGCTCCATGCTGCATGCTGGAGACTGGATACTAGAGGCCGGGTGCGATGGGATGCTGGGCGATGGGCAGTTGCAATCGCAAGTTGCAGTTGCAAACTAGTCGCGGCAAAAATGCTGTAAGAAATGCAAGGCAGCTGCCGCTGAAGGAAGGAGGAGGAGGAGGCGGAGAGTGAGTCCCACAAGTCGTTCTCTCGGGGAGGAAAAGCGCCCTTCGAGGGGCCGAGTCCTAAATGGGCATTGAAATTAAATGCAGCTGCTTTAATGATGATGCAGCCTGGTCTGGGGTTCCTATTCAGAGATGCCAGCTGGGCTGTCCTTCATCTGATTTATCTATAAATACAGTGGGCTATGGTTTGTAGCAGAAAATAAAGAGTTTGAAAAAAAATGTGTGATATATTTTTACTTTTATACTTTTAAATGTATTTTTGGCTACAAATCCTATACTAATATGACTTAACTGGTTTAATTTTAAGATAAAAGTTTCTTTTTAACGGTTATTTATTTTAAATAATTGTTATAAATCGCTTATTAAGGCACCCAATTTAAATTTCCGGGATATTGTAGTCTTCTAAATTTTCGTTGCTCCCTAAGCTAGGGCTCCCTGCCATCACTGATCGAATAGGATTGTATAAAAGGCGAGGATCCGGCATGGACAAATCTGTGAATATGCCACAAAAATGCTCCCCCAGTGGGCGTGTATGGTGGGGCGTGGCTGGGCAGCCACGACTGCGCCGGTGGCCAGCGATTCCCTCAACTTGGTGGGCGCCAGCAATCTGCAATCTGCAACAGCAACAGCCAGAGCAGCAGCAACATCAACAGCAACAGCAAAGGCAACAATCTGCAGCAAACACGGCGCCTTTTTGCCTTTTTGGGATTTTAATGGGAGTTGCCGTTGCCTTTTTTGGTTCAACAAAATCAAGCAACAAAAATCTCTTTTTATCGTTCGCTGAGATGATGATGATATCGTTTGTTTGTTTGCTTGCCAGCAGCTGTACTGGCATAAAAATAAACGCGATTCGAGATGCCTAGCTGGGGAAAAAAGGTCCAGCATTTAGGCTTAAACTGAGCCCCAAATGATTGCAATTTGGCCAGAACCAAAGCGAAAGCCAAAGAGTTGATCCTGGTCCATATCCAGAGCACAGCCCTAGTGGCACGATTCAATCATGGTTAGCACACGATCTCCCTCGATCTGGCTTGCTTCTCGGTCATCAATAAATGGAGAGGATATTGGACAGAGGTCAATTTGAAGCTAATACTGAGTCTTACGGCAATGTACGATAAATTCCCATTTAACCTGCACTTAAGGAGACTTTTTTATGGTTAATAAATACAACTTGTATCGTAACTTGTATTGTAAATCCATAACAATAAATAATGGATATACATATATATTAAGGTACTTTAAAAACGGCTTTTAGTATAAGGCATTAAATAAAAACTATTCCCTGAAACATTTAACACTTATAATCACACCTTTCTCACATGAAAATACTTTACAAATTGCAGCTAAAACTGCATTCTAATTGAAACAAAGCTTATTGTTATTGTATATTCCCAGGCAAGAGCCCTTTTGTGAAGTCCAAAAATGTGAGTAAACAAGAAAAACAATAACGAATTGCATTTCCCACACACATAGTGCCGGGCACGCGTCGGAAACCACCCCGAAATCAGAAACGCATCCGGCGGATTGCAGGTGTGCGGGCAAAAGATACTCGTACTATATAGTGTTATAGGGGTGCGATCCGATTCGATCCGCGGGCTTATCACGGCCCTGGTCAGGCAGGCTGTTGCTTCTCAGCAGCTCGTCGCGAGAACGGAGAATCCCGGGAGTCACACGAGAACCGAAACAGTTGTGGGACTGGGAATGGAACTTACTTACCATGGTGAGAGGGTGGGATTCGTGTGTCGTGTGAACTTTGCTGAGGGATTACACTGGCTTACAAATGGTAGAGTTTAGGGGGTAGCCTTAAAATCATATTTAGTAGCTGTCCAGGAGAAGGGGTTTTTTACAAACTGAGCACTCCTTTAATATTCATTAACCTTCAAGACCTTGTTAACCTTGTTAGCCAGTGTTTTCTGCCGGCTAATGAGTCTCTCCAGAAACTGAGAAAGTTATTCAGTCAGGTTCCCGAATGTGGATTCAAATAAAGTTTCTCATGAGGTGTGTCCAGCTTAATGTGGGAAACACCGACCCAGAATGCAGACCCAGGAATGGGAGTGGGAAAAATAACTCTCGATTTTCGGGCTCTCCTCGTCTCGGTTCTTTTGTTATCCAGCAATTACATGATCAAAAATTCTCCTCGCATTTCCAATTCCGAAATTGCTCGAGTGCCTTTCGCACGATGCCAGTGTGGGACTGAGAACCATATCAGATATATATATGTATATATTTGCTATCCTGGGTGCATCTTAATGAATTGCCGGTCATTTGGGGCTTTACCTATTAACCCGAACCTTAAGCTTGAAACCATAAGTCCCATAAAAGTTGACAAGAGAGCAGCTGGAAGCTGGACAAAGGCCAGAATTTCTTCTTTTTTTGTTTACGATCCCAAGCGTTAATGACTCTGAGCAGCCCGAAAAAATATAAAAGGATACGGCGCCCTTTGATTCCCGGCATATTTTCCGCTCCACATGGCTTTTGATTTGGACTTTTTTGTGGCCGAAACTTTTATGGGGCCCAGTGAGTAAGCCGAAAGTTGGCTTTATGGGCCGGCGACACCTTTTAAGCGCGCCAATCGAATCAATGTTTTAACACGAGAATACCATTTCCAAAACGAGCTCATTAACGATTCCCGAAATAAAAAAGTTTATATATATAAATGTTCCAGGACAAGCCAAAATTCTACGAATATCAACGGCGGCAGCTGCAAATTGGGCAAAACTTTTTGGGTCGCGGAATTCATATTCGTTTGATTTCATTTCGCAATCCTGCGAAAGTGAAACTGGCAGCAGGTGAACGGGGTAAGGCATCCCGAAATAACATATTTTTTTGGATTTCATCTCCCCCTTTCCTCTCTGGACAAGTTTTGGCAATTTGAAAATCTCTGCGCTAATTACTCGCGACTGGAAACGGGGACATGCAGCTGCTGTTCGGGATCGGCATCTGAATCGGGATCGGGAATTGGGCTTGGGAATGAAACTGGGGCCTTGTTGCCTAATTGAACTCATCAATTTGGACTTAATGAAGTGGCAGCCGGCAGTCCAGAAAATGTCGCCTCGCATTTTCGAGTCGATCGCCGCTGCAATTCATGAGGCATTCACATCGCCTCGCCGCATCTCTCTTATTTTTTTCGGCCGATAACGGGGCATAAAGAAGCCTCGATGGCGATTCCCAGCCAGCGGGCCAGCGGTGCTCCCTGTACAGCAGCCACTGGCTACCGTGGCAGCCGTTTAATTAGCGGGTTAATTGCCCATGAGGCGGCGGCTGCCAGGCCATGTATGCCCGCATCCGCAGCCCCATTGCTTCATTCGCGGCGTCTCCGCATCTGCATCTCCTCAGCTGCTGGATTCGGCAACTTCATTAATAACAGAGATAGCCAGATTTTTACTTTGGCCAACTGCCGTTTGTCATAGATCCAAGTGTACTGGAAAAAATATAGTTGAAGTATGGAAATGTATTGAACTATGTAATTATGTTTCTATTGCTATCTTTTTTAAGTGCCAAATCGAAGTTAAAGATTATTGAAATCAATAATTTAAGACTAAGAAAGTATTATAATATTTAAATAACAAGAAGGGAAGTTAAGCTCTAAGGAAAGATCGGGTAAGTTGAATTTTTTTTACCGTTGCATTTTTCTATCGATCATTACTAAGTCAAAAATGTATTTATTTCAAATCGGAAAGCTTTTCGGCGTTAGTTTTTAGTAGCTTAAAAAATATGCATACTGAATTTAAGCTTTTTTTTAAATTAATTTTTTTTTAATTTTTCACAATTTTGATGATGAAAAAATTGTATTCCATTTTTTTTCTTCCCTGCAATGTCAGATCAACTCGACTGTTGATCCTGATCAAGAATATATATGATTTATAGGATCGGAAATGACTCTTTCACTGAGTTTTAAACGTCTAACTAAGAAGAGGGCAGGATTTACAGAATAAATAAATTGATTTAAAAATATATTTTTTTTAGTTTAAGTTAACTTAATTAAATAAATAAGCTAAGGTTTGAACTTGACTAAAATTCCATTAATATACCAACTCAATGTTATTGATAATTAATTTTTCTAATGTTTTAATTAATACTTTTAAGCATTACCTTGATTAAATAATTTCAAAGTTTCTTTACAATTATTTAACACCCTAATGACACACATTAATCTAAAGCCTATACACAAAATATAAATACAAATTAATCACGAAATTTTGTCTAGGTGCAGGAGAAGCTAGTTGCGAGTTGGGAGTCTTAAGGAGGAGAGCCTCCTGAGTCTCTTGAGCCTCCTCTATCGATGCTGCCGGTGACAAATGATATGTTGACAACAGGCAACAGGCAGTTGCAAAATTTTGACTTTTGCTTATCGTCGAGGTGCGAGATATTATACGTGAAGCATAAGCATATGGACACATGGAGGAGGCCCCATCTGCCGCAGCTTCATTTGCGAAATCTGCCATTTATGATATTACAGCCTCTCAATTACTCATTGTTATCTCTGTGCGTGGTCGAGGGAGTCTCTTCAGTTCAAGGAGCCCTTCTGGAAGTCACTCGAGACCAGGGGTCATCCATCATCATTGAGCAGCGCTATCAGTTAAGTGGAATGAATGTGCAGCCTCACAAAAATAAGTTGAAAAAGGATAAAAGGATCACAAGTTTTAAAGAAAATTTCCCATAAATATAATAACTTTCAAGAAAGTAATTAAATTCTTCATTTTTCAATCTTCAGGAGCTCTAGAATATTTAAGAAATAATAATAGCTATATAATAAAATACAAAGTCTTTATTTAATTAAATTAATATATGTAACTATTGGTAAAGTATTTGTTTATATTTTTATTTAAACATTTCGAAGGTATCTTCTTTATGAAGTTCTCTTCCCCTCCTGGAGAACTTTGTTTCCCCTTTTATTTTCTTCTTATTTAAGAAAAAAACTATGTTTACCCCTAGAAATTAAAAAAATAGAGATATTTAACAATTCTTTAATAAATGTAAACGATTCTTATTTCATTTTGAGTATTTCGTCTCCCCGTCAAACATTATTTAATAAATTTAATACTCCCTACACATTGATCTCTTCTCCTTTATACCTTTTTACGTTCCAGCGGAGAATCATACCCAGGGGTAATAGCAACCCCTCTAAAAACCCCTCTAAAACCCCTCTAAAACCCCTCAACCCAAACCCACCACCACCGTATTTTCTCCCATCGAACCCCTGAACCCCTGAACCCCTTTTTGGAAACAAGTTCCACAGAGAGCTTACCCCTGAGTTACCCCTAAACTTGGCTTTCCCCTCACTGAGCATGCGCGCCGGTTTCTCAAGCTTGAGGCTCAGAGATCGAGTGGAGACTTGCTCTGCAGAGAGCCAGATCTCTCTGGGCCTGTACTCTCGGGACTTGGCCAACTTGTGAGCTTGGTAGCTCGGCTCTTGGCCAAAGCCAAAGCCAATGCAGGCAACGAATGAATAGCATTCGTAATCATGCGGAAATGATCGCGCTGACCTTTCGGCAGGTCTGTAAGAACTGCTGACTTGATTCTGCATTTTGGCAGTCTGATTGGTCTAAAGTCTGCATTTTAGAATTGCAATTTGGTCAAAATTTGCAAGAGAGTTATGGGAGATAATAATTCAGAGCAGAATTAATGTGAATATATATTTTAGAAATATTTTTAAGAAGGAGATAAGCATGAATTCTGCAGTCATGACATAAGCGAATCTAAGAAAACTTGAGGTTATGGGAGAGAATCCTTATGATGTTTACATGTTTTGCATTTTCATTTATGGAAATTTAAATATTTATGGGCATAGAAAGATTTTGTTCAGCTTTTTTTTAATACACAATTACATACAATTTATAGGAATAAAATACACACAATATAAACCCTGTTTTTCAAGTTTATTTATATAAAGTATTTAAAGGTTCTTGGCGTTCATCTTCGCTGATTTCATGCAAATCTCGGCAATCAGAAATCATCATCTAAAGAAAGGCAGCTTCGACCTTTTGATCTGCTTTGCTGCACACAGTCAATACAATTATTATTGATTCGCTTTATTGGGGCGCTCCAAGGTGAACCTGAACCTGCTCCTCCTCGCATCGCAGCATCCCGATCTTTGGCTGAACCTGAATCTGAACCTGAGACCCCAAGCCGAAAACCCGAGGTCCATGGCGCGGGCAATTTGTGGCTACGTGTCCGAGATTTGTAGTTGCAATCAGTTTGAACTGAGCTGACGGCGACGGTGAAGGTGGTAAGGGAAGTAGGACCCCGTGGAGCCGTGGACTACGTGCCGGGGTCCCAGGTTCAAGCTGGGAAACGGACGCGTACTTGGACTTGGATACGGGTTCAATAACTGTGAAGTAATCAAGTCAAATGAAAGAGTAAAAGTCAAATATTGAAGGCAATTTTTTGTTGCAGCTTGGGTATGTAACAGGTTAAGGTTTGCATTTACATTTTAATATATTTTTTAGAATATATATTAATATTGATTTAAACCTAGGTTTCTTGAGATAAGTTGTTATATATTTATTTTTCTTACCTAGGCTCTTCTTACAATTAATTTTTCTTGAATTTAAAATTGTGTAAAAACCATATATTTCATATTTTATGGATTACCTCTCTCTGACATCCTTAATTTACTTTGCATCTTTACATCAACGTATCCACTGGCCTGCCCCTCCAAATTGGCCACAATTAGTCAGTCAGCCGAAGAGGGCTTAAGTCGGCGCAGTCACGGATTACTTTATTAAAGACCTGCCCCGACCATGTTCGACTTCGGCTCTGGCTAAATGGCATTTTAATCAAAATTGTCGCCTTGGGGCCTTGGCCAGCGAGCGGCCTGGAAAGCGGTGCAACAAATTACCCGGACAACGGCGCTGGCGATGATGATGGCCGTGGCGGTGAATTAAAGCCGCCTAAATGTTAAACAATTTACACTCGCTGGCATTAGTCAGGGAGATGGCCGAAAAGTTACGAGCTCTGGCCAGGTTTTCGGTTGAGAAAACCCGTCTTGGTCAAGTGGCTGGAGCTGGAGATGGGAGCCTCTGTCTGGCTGCCGCTTCTCTAGTCTAGTTAATTTAATTTCAACGTCACGTCGTCACAGTTGGCCGTCATCGCAGTCGCAGGCGACTGATTTGAATTCTTTACCACTTTTTGCTTTATTTTTCCCTGCTTTTTGTATTTATATTTTCTTGGTTTTTTTTGTGGTCAGGCAGCGTCTGATATTAACCGATTTCGAGGTCATGGGAAAAACAGTTTTCCGTGGGCCGGACAATGGGCCTTTTATTTATTTTCATTTCGCATGCAACTCAAGTGGAAAGGGGAACTAACTGAAACGAAATGTAAAAGGTGGGCTTTTGCAGTAGGAAAATATAAGTAAAATCTGTTTGTTAAAAATTTATTGATATAATTTTACATTTATATGAATTTGATTTAATTTTGAAAGTAAGTTTAAAGTTTACCTTTATAAAAAAACCTTTGCTTAAATTTACTTTGAAAAAAAAAAACCTCGCACACCTGTGATCTCCCCCGGAACTTGACCCAATTTCGGCCACGACATTCCCCAGGAGCAGCCTTGAGGGCCCGCATTGCGATCGTTGGTGGGCAACGCCAAACAGTATCTGCTTAATGACTCAATTCCGTTTAATTGAACATCGGTCCGGGCAATTACACAAGACATTTAGTGGCTTTAATGCGACCACTTGACCGACTCAAGTCGTTTCGTTTCGCGTTTCGCCCGACGTTTCCACATAATTAAAAGGCCGGATTCTAATTATTAACCTGACCCCGCCCCGTCGCCGTCATCGTCGCCGTCCCCAACTCAAACGAAATGTGTCAGAAGGCATTTAGAGGGGCATTCGTTTATGCAAATGCCACAACACAGCTGCAGTCGTCGCCTTCAACGGCGGCGGGGTGTGCGAATATGACAAACGACTTGAACTTGCGGCTGGCGGCCAAAAAGACACAGAATCATAATAAAAACGAAAATGAAATTCGCAAAATTTAATAAAGTTTGTCGGCCGCCATAAATTGCGTTAAGCGTTTACCATTTACATGTGTGCGACATGCTGAGCGGGTCCGAAGGTGAACAGCACAGCGTAGAGCAGCGCAGCACGCACAAAATGCAGAAACAGCAGCTTCGCACTCAAGTTTGTGTCTTAAGTCTTTCGTTTTGCGGTGACTTTTTTGTCTCGTTTTTGGGTGCAGTGCGTGCGCATTTGCATTTGTTTGCTTGGAGTTATTATTTTAATTGATATTTAATTGCAGGCACACACAATTAGGGGCCAGTAAATGTAGTCACCTGAGTAATTTTTTTAAATTAAATAATAAGCTATTATAACTATGTAAAACAGATAATTCAGATTTAATATGTAATTTTCTGACCACTTTGTTCGTTGCCTAACTCTTTCGTTTTACTTACAAATTCGTTAACAATTTTTGGTTCAGTGCCGAAGCATTTGCATTTGGCTTTGGTGACCATTTTTTAATTGATATTTAATTACGAGCTCGCACAATTAAACGCACATAAAAATATTCATACATGTGGTTTGTATATTTTTTTATTGATTTGTTTATGACCGCAGCTGCAAAATGAATGCGAATGTAATTTGATTTTATTATTTACTTGTGTGAGTCTTTAGTTTTTATGTGGAGCAGCAGCTGTCGCGGGAGGACAAAGGAGGATTGCCAGGACTGCGAAAAGGTGGTAAAGCTTCAGGGACAAGCAGCAGGTGGGGCAAAGTGGCCACAATCGAAGGAATATATCTAGATAAGACCCGCATCCCATATCAAGTCTATTGTCCCATCAAACCCTCGTCTAACACTCTTCCAAAGTTCAATTGAAGTTCTCACGTTCGCATTTGTTTGGCTAATTTGAACTGGGGAGAGAGAGATAATTCCAATGAAACAGGAAACGCACTCAAAGCGCTTTTGTTTGGGAATCCGTCGGATTTTGGATTTAATGATTGCCTGGCAAATGGCCAAAGCCGAAGCCGAAGCTCGAAGCCCGTTTGAACCCTCTAATTGAGACTAACTCACACAAATTTGTCTTGTCGTTAGAGTTGGAGGGGATTTAAATTGAATTGAAATTGGCCTGCAATTAGGCTGAACGAGGTGAAAATTCAAAGTAGAGCCTTATAAATATAAAAAGATATTTGCAAACTAATTTAATATAAAATTTAAAGAAACAGAAGCAAAGCTAAGAAACTTTCTTCATCAGGAAGCTCTCTGCCTTACTAAGAACTAGCTTTAGTACTATAAATTCGCTGCTATCCATTGACAAAATTACATAGCATTTTATTAACTTTAAAATAAAATTATACCTTGAAATAAAAACCCTTTGGCATTGGTATTATATAAAATCCTGCCCCTGCATCTCATTTACCCTTGACCATGGCTCTTGAGACACTCCTTAAATTATTCCTCCTGCCCACTCCTATCAGGCTGTCTATATCTACATATCCGCTATCTACTGCCACTATCTGGCCATTTGGCTATTTGGCTGCCTGCCTGGCTGCCTGCCCGCGGCCTAAATGGCCAGCAAAACAACAGCAACATTGAACTCGACAAGGATTTCGTTGCGTCTGCAACTTTCTTGGCGTCTGCAACCCACGGCCAAGATTTGGCGCCATTGAAATTGAACAACATGCAAAGGCCTTACAACAAAAAAAAAAGAAAAAAACAATCCAAATGGATAAAGAGAATTCAAACTGGAGCTGCTGGAGTAACAATAACAAGACCAAGCAACAGTGGTGATACGTTTAGCCCAAAAAATAAGACTAAAAATATCGGAAAATGATTTCTGTCAAACAAAGCGCTATAAAATAATTGTTCTAGGGTATTTTTTGTTATTTTATACTATTGAATTTTCTAAGATTTAATTGGAAAGATTAAAAAGGAATTTTCTGTAGTTTTTTAGAGACTTTTCTGCACTTAAGTATTTATTTTAGCAAAGAAAAAAAGACATTTCACCATCACTGCCACGCACTACAGCCTCAGATTCAGGCTCAGTCGCAGACTCAGACTCGATTCGAGATTCAGCCTAGACATTTGTGGGCACGATTGGGTTTTTGTTTGGCGGGCTTTGAATGCTTTATTTGGTAGTGAAAACGATTTGCCAGCTTGGTGCCAAGTTATGCGTCGCCCATGGCTTGGAAAATAAAGGAAAAAACAGGAGAAAAAATAGGCGCCCAGCTGCACTTGAGTCTCGAATTTCCGTGTATTGAACTTTTGGCTAAACAACGGACGGCATTAACTATAATTTGGGTAGCAAAATCGTCGATTGTCGGATGGTCGATGTAGTTGATTGTCGGCCATGTTGCTCGTGTTGGTGATGGGCAGATGTTGCTGTTGCGTTTGTCATCGGGCAACATCTAAAATTGCAATTGCAATGGCACAACGACAACCTCGAGCAGTAAATGCAACTGCAACAAGGCTTGTCAGGATTTTGGACAGCAGCAGCAAACAACAACAGCAAGGACTCAGTATCAAAAGGCGCCGCGTTTGCTTCCGCCATCATTAATAATCCGAATGGCCATATGCTGATGCTCCCGATGTAACTGCTGATTCAGAGAGCACACTGAGGGAAATAATTGTAGTAAAATGAAGTTGAAAAAAATACTCCAGAAGACCCCAGGCGGGACTCGAACCCGCAATCCCCGGCTTAGGAGGCCGATGCCTTCTCCATTAGGCCACTGGGGCTTGTTGGAATAAGTTAAAATCATTTTTAATTTAAAATTAAATTGTTTTTAATTGGTTTTTAAATATTTATTAATTCAACGCATGAAACTTGATTAAGGAAAAATGGTAAATTATACAAAGAACATATTTTACAATGAAAAATTATTTATTTGTTGATCCTTAAAGGTGTAATGTTAGACATTCTTTTAAGTCTCTTATATATTAATTATAGTAGCTAATAGCTATATAAATTCTGGATTCCTAACAGAAGTATACAGTATGTTAAAAATATTAAATGTAAAAATAATACCATCTTAACCCCAGGCGGGACTCGAACCCGCAATCCCCGGCTTAGGAGGCCGATGCCTTCTCCATTAGGCCACTGGGGCTTATATAATCACAAAAAAATATTATACAAGAAAATTTGTTTGTATTGGGAAAATTTAAAATAAATAATAATGATAAATATTATAAAAAAAAAATAATTAAAAATATATATTTATGAATTAATAATAATAATAATTAATTTTGTCTTACATTTTTTCTCTCCGTGTAGTTACTGCTGCTCTTGTTCTTGATGTTGCCTGATCTTGTTGCTGTCATTTTGCTGGGACTTTTAATTTATTTATGGCTGGCCGACTGTTTGGCTGTTTGGCTGCCAGCATTCAACTGCCAACGGAGGGCCGCCAATCTGGCCGGGATGCTGGCGAGGATCAGCCACAGTTGCCCAGCAGCCAGCAGTTAGCAGCCAGTGTCCACTGTCCACGATCGAGTGTCCCCCTAAATGGCAATTAAGCAAACAATTTATAGCGAAAATGTTCGATTTAATTAATGTTCGGATTGCACGCAGAAATTAGCAAACACATGTGAGCGGTGCGAGTGGAAAGTTAAGCCGGACGAGGACTACCATTGGGCTGGGGCTTCTGGCCAGAAGTTACAGGCCATAAACACGCCAAAATTTCGCTCCGACAGCGCCAGGCAATTTAAATAAAACTTTTGCTTAATTGCAATGCCAGCAAGACAGTGCAACTTGCAACTGCAACTGGAACTGCCGGGCACTTCTCTCCGTATTGCGATCGTTAATTTAAATTGAACACATTTAGGACATGGCACTGGGATGGACGCTCCTCGGGATGCATTTAATTGCCATCGAAGCCCGGCCAGTCCAGCCCCCTCTTAATCCTCTGGGGTCCCGGCTAAACGATTTCGTTTAATGCAAGTGCCCATCATTTTGGGCCGTTCCACGTGCTGAAAGTGATTTCGGGCCGAAGCTCCTTTCGGTTTTGCCTGCTCCTGCTCTGCGGTCATTTTGGTTATGGCGAACCGGCAATTAAGGTTCCAGCTCCGCCTGAACCCAGCTTCTCCTGGCTCCTCTCCTCTGGCCAAGCTTTGCCTTTGCCCACCGCCTAATGACTTTTTAATTGGCCTGGCCAAAACCGTCGATCGGCAGTGGGTAACTGGTCATAGACCAGCAGAGCCTGGTGTCTCGGATTACCAATTGAGCCATCAGCCGGCTGATATAGACTGTAATCCGAGACGCCTCCATCTAAGCCTGGATTCGCACCCGGATTCTCCAGCCAGGACACAGAGATCGAGAAGCACTGGCGTGACAGCTGCAGAGCCCCAATAATGTCTCAATCGTGGCCATAAAGAACGGAAGCGGCTGCTGTAGATGCGCAGGAACAGTAGCCAAAAAAATTGAGGCCAACTCAAATTACAAACTGGCACGCTCTTGTCTTGATTTTGAGTCGTTGCTTTTTTTTCAAGCTAAAGAAAGTAGTTATCTCTAATATTTTGATGATTTATCAGCTCTTTGAACTTCGTTTTCAAACTTAAACATCTTTATAAATTATTTAAATAATTATTTAGTTTATTTATCGAATCCTTATTGTCTCTCTGTGACTCTCAAACCCTAAATAATATATTTTCTTGTCCAGAACTCATCTTTCCCTTATCCCTATTTATACCCCAATTTCGTTCATCAATTTCCGATCCAACTCTTACATCTTCATGGACAAGTTGAGAAGTATTCCTGATATCCTGAACCTGAAATTAAGGCAAGGCACGCAAACCTTCGACAGGCTAAGAAATTCAATTAAGCAACTGTCGTTCGTGGGGCTTTGACATGACTTAGATGCGGTTCGGGGGCGCCCACTCGTGATCGTGGATCTCGCAGCAGGGTGTGGCGCCTGGTAAGGACATCAATGGCCAGGGAGATGGCCACGGCCAGTGCCATTGGGCAAACGCAGCGGGTATTGTGCATTTTAATGCCATTGACGGTGGCAAAAATATCGAGACAGGGTTTGGAATTGGTATTGGTATTGGGATTGGTTTGCCGGACTGTGTGGACCCTGTCTGGGGCCCGGGTTGTTTATGCTGGTGTTATTTTCATTGCAAACAAATGATGAGGAACACGCAAACGCACTCAGACAGAGACTTCTCCAACTCCTGCTCCTACTCGAGAGATGGCCCCGGGGCCTTGGAGCCTCAAATTGAAATCACAATGACTTGAGGACTTTTCAAGACCGAGTGGCAGGCACATAAATAAATTCTCAGGCACAGTGCAGAGTGCAGAGCGCAGAGCGAAATTTGAACAAACTTATTGGATGATTTTTATGGTCACTTAAACTGAATTTTATGTGGACCAAGCACCAGAGCAGCAGCAGCAGCATCAGCCATAAACTATAAGCCATAAATGAAAAGAGCTGCACAAGAAGTTCGGTTCGGTTTGGTTCTCTTCGCAGCAGCCAGATTCTGTGATTAAAAATTATTTAAAAATTCTTTATTCTTCGCCTCCTGGCTCTACCCATCGATTGCATCTCAATTTTTCCCGTTCGTCGCTTTCCTCATTTTAATTTCATGTTACCAATTTTTTTGTATGCTGTCCCAAAAAACCAAAAAGGCGTATAAAATATTTGCAGTTTATTAAGGCTGATTGAAATTTATGCGGCACCGCCGATATGGAAAAAGCAAAAGGGGAGCGAAATGAGGCGAAATTCCACCAGAGTGCTAATGCGTGCTTGATGCTGCTCGCAGGTGTTGAAGCAACTGCGTTTTTTATGATAAGATATAGCGCGCCCGAGACGAACGATGGACCGATCGATGGGTCCCAAAAAATGAGGAAAAACTTTAATGAGCCGCCGGCGGACCCTGGTCAGTGCCCAGCATGCATCCACTTCAGTAAAGGTGCCACTGCACAGAGAAAAACATTTATCATAAATTAAAAAGTGCTTACACCCAAGATCCGGGTTGGAATATTAATTAAGAGTCAACCAAAATCAATTTTAATTGAATTACAACACAATTATGAAGCTAACAACTAGGGAGGTATTTTTTAATCAATTTTTATGGCCAACTAAAAGATTTTATTTAAATGAACGCAAAAAGGTAAAGAGACCGGACAAAACAAAAGGAAATTAATTTTTGAAAAGCTTATAAGTATAATATTATTATTTTAATAATATATATATTTTTTGTTTGCTCTAAATATTTTTTATTTTCTCATCTTATGCGTTTAAGAATACCCTAAATATTATCATTGTTTATCTCGATATTTTTCTTTAATTTTTTTGGACAAATCAAAGGCTAAAAATATCGTAACTAAGTCAAAAATGCATTAATTTCGATACGGAAAGCTTTATTGTGCTAGTTTTTATTAGAACAATAAATCTGCAAACTAAATTAAATATTTTGGAAAATTCAATTTTTTTGTTCGATTTTCACAATTTTGACGATGTAACCCCTTATAAAATTTTGAAACAAATTATAAAATCTTTTTTTTCTTTCAGACATGTCTAGCTCGACTTGGCTGTTGATGCTGATCAAGAATATATATGATATGGGGTCGCAAATGACTCCTTCATTGCGTTTTAAGGGTTTAAATATTATTAAAACAAAATCTGACACTGTGGAATTAATGTGAAAAAATCTACAAATATTCTATTCTTTTTAAAATTAAATGCTTATTTTTAAAATATTCCTTTTCTGTGGTGCATTATAAACCCTCTGGCTAAGACTTATCTCTCAAGTGCCTTTTGGAATTATGCGAGCCAGGGCAACTCCTCAGAAAGCAAAGCAAATCTCTTGGCAGTATGCTCAGGGATCCCGATTTCTGAGGTTTCTGAGCAGCGAACCCGAACCACTGATTGACCAAGTCGTGACTTGGCCGCCGCCCACGCCCCTGGAGTCGCTGTGAGTTCCATCCTCTTCCCCACACTTTTCAGCCGAAGCCCCTGTGCAAATTGAGTTTGCAGTGCGGCCTTTTGTTTGCTAGGCTGCTAGACAAGTGCGTGGGCCAGGCTCGGCTCCAGCTACAGCTACAGCTCCAAGCGCAGCTGCCTCCAAAAGGGACGCCAGTCTGGATTCCCAAGCCCAACTCCAGGCCCAACTGGCGACATCTGCGATCTGCGGCGACGGGCAGACTTGCCTTTTTAAGGCAAACAAGCCGACATCCCAGTCCCAGCCAGACACCTCCTCCTTCTCCTGGTCGGAGGAGGACTGCTTTTTCCTTGGAGCCCAGGTTAAGGCGCTGCAGCTGTACTCTATCTGAGCTGTGCTGGCAGCAAATTAACTTGAAATCAATATGAAATTAATCAAAAATTATCAAAAATAAATTTTAAAAATATTTTGAAATCCTTATTATATGTTAGTTAAATATTTCAATAATTTTTTAGTTATATTTTTTCTCAGAGTAGCAACTTCCAGCCACTGCTCTGGCACCTCTAATACTTGCACCAGCCGCCGCCTGGGCATAATGTTCTGGTTCGCTAACATTTATGGCGATGTCTGGGCGATCGTTGCGTGCTTTCCTAAGCCGGTCATTGTTGCAGATGGGAGTGGAGTGGCTTGCAGTGCCGTGGAGTCCGAGTGGGAGTGACTAGAGGAGGCGATGGAGGCGAGCGGGCCCGCGTGGGCCAGCTGCAGGTGTTCCCACAGACTGATGGGCGCCATTAGGCTTCGATGTGGGCGATGTGCGGCACGCCCATTTCAATGAAATGGCGCCAGGAAAGGCGCAGCCCCCGGTAAGCGGTAATCTTTTGAAGCGAATTTCACGGAGCCACGTCTCTCAACATGTATGCAAATTATCATCAGCGAGTTGGTGACACATAAAATGCAGTTAAAGGTTGGACACTCCACTCCACTCGCTTCCAACTGGTTGTCCGCTGTCAGAGATCGGATTTGTAATACGGAATGGCCAGCAATGTCAAAGGGGAGACAGACAATTACGCTAATGGGACACCGGTGGCAAATTAATTAGCCTCAGGCTTTCAGTCACCTTAAAAACACAAGCCGACAAACAGTCTTTAAATAAAGTAGAAGGCCTTCGAACTAAGATTCTTCTTAAAATGGAAGGTGTTTATAGTTAAATTTAAGAAGTTTCTAGATCAAGAAAGATCAGGAAACTAGGAAGAGTTTCCTAAATCTTTTTGAAAAGGTATTCACCTTTTTAACCTCTCCCTTAAAGCATCAATTATTATTGCTCATGACCACAAATTACTCTTTAATCAAAGAAGAATTCCTTTCCAGGTGCTTCATTAGGTTTTAGCATATTATATTTTATGGATTTCCCTTGGAAATCTTGATCCAGCAATCAAGTCTAATTGGCCGCGATTCTTCCAATGCAGCAGCATTATCCCGCGAACTGATACAGGTGTCGATCATAAAGGCGGCGCACCAGCAGCAGCAGCAGCTGATCTCCTTGCCGCTGTGTGGTGTGCTCTATACTATAATTGGATATACACATATTCGGTAGCGCGTTTGTGTGTGGAACCGCCTCCCCGATTGCTAATCGACCTCCGGCTGGAACTGCTGGCGCCGCAGCACCGTCAGCAGCAGCATGTAAATTCAGCTGTGAGCCGAGAGCAATAATAATAATGTCCATAATTACACGGGGAGCAGCGAGCCAAAGTCAATGAACAAGCGGCGGCGACAACAATGCCAACAGCAGCAGCAGCAGCAACAGCAACAGCAGCAGAAAAAGCAACAGCAACATGTATGGCACAGTAGCAACAATGGCAGCAGAGTTCTTATCGCAACTTACAACTTGTTACGATTTCGTTGACCAAAATTGGTCAACGAATCGCGCTTAATTTGGCCAATTCAGCTTGGACCAAGTTCGGACGCGGCATTGTTGCTGCGAATTGTTTAATTGCCAGCGTATGCGGCGCCATAAATGCCTCACAATACAATGCTGCCGCTGGAACAGAAAAAAAAAACCAAAGGAAGCGAAGGCTGCGATCAGCGATTCCATAATTGCAGTGACCAGGCAATTGAGGAGCCCGCCATTGGACCCAAATCAGAGATGCCTGCAACATACTCCTAAAAACAGTTTATAAAATCAACGAGCCCAAGAGGATATTAAAAAAGCAACGGTGGAAACGATCTAAACAATATTTATATTTTGATTATATTTAAAAACTCAAAGCCTGGAACTGCCACCACTGTACACCAGACAAGGACCAAGGTCCCGAAGATCATGTCCCTGCCCAAGTCTGGCGGCTAATGATGGGCCCCCGCCGGCCCATAAAAGTGAAAAGAACATAAACTTAAAGCGCAACTCGGCGGACACTTAGCGGCCAAAGGCGGTGGACTTCCCTCGATCGCCGTGACTTCGGGAATTGGTGTGAAATTGGCCAAGTGGAGAGGGGCCTTCCTTCCAGGAAGCGGCAACACTCGAGCCGTGTAATTAGGCGTATTCTGGACCGATCTGGCGGCTGTTAAAGCTGTTAAGGCCGGGCAGCTCTTCGCATTTATCAGTGCAAACAAGCGTTAAGAGCTCTCGCTTAAGCCAAAATCGAAAGAGCAGCGAAAAATATAGGGAAAATGGGTTAAATTCGATAGGGAGAATTTTTGGATTTATATTTTTGAAATAAAAGAAATACCAATTTGTAAGCCAGAATAAAAATAAAAAATGTAATAAATGTACTTCCTTAGGAATCACTGCTTGAGGTTTCATGTATAAATAAGGAAAC
This sequence comes from Drosophila seguyi, assembly GCA_008042675.1. Taxonomy (NCBI): domain Eukaryota; kingdom Metazoa; phylum Arthropoda; class Insecta; order Diptera; family Drosophilidae; genus Drosophila; species Drosophila seguyi. Next base: position 44,248 of record VNJU01004322.1, read on the forward strand.
GCCTTTTTTTATTTTATTTAAGAAATTTAACTAATCTTAATTAAAATCCAAATAGATTAAAATAAAATCCATTTGCAAACAATACTAATATTATTTTCTTTCATCATGAACTTTCTTAGTGCTTGAATTTTGGAAACAAATCATGGCTTACGATATCCACGTTCCACTGTACGCCCTTTGGCGAGGCGAACGATGTTTTATGCCACAACTAATAAGGATAATTGCAACGCCGACTGGGCGTTAAGTGAGTCCAGACGGTCAGTTTCGGCTTTGGCTTTAGCTTCAGCTCCAATTTCGCTGCGGAAATTTGACAAATTGCCATCGTCGTCGCGGCTGCTGTTGCTGCTGTCTTGTAAACGGTTGCAGGTGTTTTGGATGGGCGTGGCGTGGCTTGATTTGGATTCGGATACGCGGATTCGGATTGGGACCCTCGCAAAGTCCGATTTGTATCGCTGTCCAATTAAGCCGGGCAACATGCGGCGGCAACATATTGCCTGCCTGCCTGCCAGCCTGCCTGCCCAAGATATTGCTAACGAACCACTGACAATGCAACGCCGTCACTTTGACACTCCCGCCACGAGCAGCAAGGAAAAAGCGGAGGAATTACGAAAAATTCATTACGATTTCGATTTAAGTTGAATAATTATTTATCTAGATAATGCTACTCATTCGGTCGACTGAAACTCCGCTGACTTGACTCGCTGTGATTCATATCGGCAATTGCAGGCGTGTCAACGGCAACAGTTGTGGTTGCTGCAGTTGCTGTTGCTGCTGCAGTTGCTGTTGCTGCTGCAGTTGCTGTTGCTTTTCCTGCCGTTTCTGCTGCAATCTCGAGCAGCAAATGGCAACGGCCGCTGCCTGACATAAAACAAATAGACTGTCAGTTTATGTAGCTTTCGGAATGAACGATTATATGGCTTTTGGATCGCTGTAGGTGGATTTAAATCGAGGATAACCGTAATTGCAACGGTAGCAGGAGTGTTAACTGTGATGAATGTGTGGGATATCCTGTAAGAGGAAGCTTAGGTGGAATTTGATTAATGGGTATGTGCAAGGTTCATGGGTAGATAAATCAATTTAATTAAGAATTAGAGAAGAAAACTTAAAGCATAGAGCTTAATATATATTTAGGAAACTTATCTAAGCTATTACTTATTTAATTTTGTTGTTTGACATACCTTTATAGCCTTAGCTCAACAGTAAAAAATACTATTTTAATAAATTTTAGACAAAAATATTATAAAAAATATGCAAGAGCTCCTTAAGATATATTTATCCAACAGTAAACACTCGTATATAACAAGAAATAGCAAGAAACTAGTAAATATACCCCCCTTTTTAAGTATATTAATTTCAAAAGGCAAATAACCTCCTTAGGAAACTCCCCAAGTAACCGCAGCACATTTCATAAATCTCTAAATACCTCTTGCAATTATTAGCATCAGTTTTAACCGCAGCTGATGTAATGCCACGATTAATGTCGGGAGCTAGCAGAACTCTTGGAATGGGTGCAATTGCACCTGTCAGCTGCCATTCAACAACAGCTGGGGCGCCCAGCCCCCGCCTAGACTCACCTGCAGGGTGAACCCCCTTTCGGCGGCAGGGGCGGTCCTCTCATGCTTAGCATATTTCCCAGGTAAGACGGCGACTCAATTACAACTGGCCGGCTGCGCACGACACGACGGCCTATCTCCCGATCCCCATCGGATATATCTCTTGGTGAGTAATTAAAAATGCGTGAAAGCGCGCAGCAGAATGCTATCGTTATCGCCGCCCGTCGCAGAGGGGCTCAAATAAATCAAAGTGTGGACCAGTTTGCAGATCAAAAAGCAAATAAAAACCCAAGCTGAACAGCACAAAAAAAAAAGCAAAAAAATAAAGCATATAAATAAATAAAGGAAATCCATTGGCGGGCAACGGCAAATTTTAGCCAAGATTTATGTGGCCATAAAGGCGATTAGAGAACCAGGCGAAACGTCAAAAGACAAAATGCACCGCAAAAAGAAACCACCGCAACAGCATCCATGTCCGAGTCCAGTTTGCACTTTACACGATTTTGTAATTTATTTCTGACGCTTCGATTGGCCGCGGCGGTGGCGGCGGCGGTGGTGGCGGCATTCTAATGGCAAGTGCACGTACCTCCATATATACACACATACATATAGGAGTATATATATGTAGATGGTGTGCCACTGGCGGTGTTCACACTTCCAATTGCCAATTTGCATATTTTTGGCATACGTAATGCTAGCAACCGCAGCAGCAGGAAGGAGTATAGTATGTGCAGCTTCAGCAGCGAAAATCCAATGAAAAACAACGAACAACAGCCACATTCGGGCATAAATCAGAGCCACGTTTATATTCCTTTATCGCCCGCCAGCATCTCCGTCTGGCAATTCATCTCGCACTCAATTTCCATTCGTTTTGTATTTGTTTACGGGGCGCATAATTAATTCCAATTGCGCATGCAAGCCAAACGTTGCGCATACGCCGTGTAGGTTCACACCTCGAGTGTTTGTCGCGTGACACGAGCTAAAAATTGAGCTATTAGCGAATTATGACTAAATTGGGGGATTTTTAACAGAGAAATAATGTAATGTAGCTTGTTATGTGTTTAGAAATAAATTGGGCTTGGGAAAAACTTAAACTTTACAAAATGTTAACTATATTTCTTATATAATTTTCTTAAGCTTATTTAATTATTTTCCTGTTTTTCATCAAAAGGAAATGCACAAATATTTGTTATAATTTCTTTAATTTACTTAAGTTTCAAATCATATTAATATACTTTCCTAATTTCACGTCATGATCCCTAATTCTTTTATTGCCTGGCCTAACGTTTGAGGTGTTTTTTTGAACCCGCCTCCTTTGAAATTGGCATCGCCTCACGTGGGTGTCTCAGCGGCAGTGCAGAAATTGAGGATTTGAAATCCATGTAGAGAGCCTGGGAAGCTTAGAGTATACTCTGGCCAAGAGTAGAGTGGTTGGCCATTGATGCCGCTGATGTGTTTTGACTGCTGAGCTGATTTACGGCCAGCGCCTGCCGAGCAGCAATTTGTTTGGACGCAGGCGTTACTTGCTTTGGAGTTGGCCTGGTTGGGAAGAGGCTCCAGCTCCACCAAGGCCAAAGAGGCGAATTAACGCGGCAGTCGGCACATAACTTGCCGAACGCATAAAACATGTTAAGTAATCAATTGCTGGCCCTGCAATAGCCTCTGGAACGGCAGTCCCATAACATCAGTGGTGTCAGTAGATCTGTTTCAAAAAAATAAGAGATTAAAATAAACCCAAAAAATAAGAGGAAGAGTAAAAACATATTCAGAAAAATAAAAAGAAAGAAATCCTTCAATATAATTTCAAGTTATTTTTTAGGTCAATAAGTAGAAGATCTCCCTACATAAATAACAGAAAATCTAGAGAGAACCCGCTAAATAACACACAACAAATCTCTTTTTAAAAAGGACAAGTTAACAGCACTGCCTACCTAGAATCCAGCCCAGCAGCAGCTCGGAGACCAAGTGTTCATTGCCAATGCCAATGTACCCGGGTCCAGCCAACAATTGCCGCATTTTTAAGGGCCTCCAAACACGTGCAACTCGTTGTTGCTGCCCCTCCTGCGCCGTGGCAACTTCAAAGTATCCTGCGGCATAATGCGCTTAATAAACCATGAATCACTGTCCACTGAGGAGGCTGTCAGGGCTTCAGCTGCGTCTGCAGCAGCCCAGCAACATGGCAGGAGCAACAGCAGACGGCCAACATTGATTTTGTCACGACGCAAACACTTTAAAGGCAATTGCTGAAGTGCGCTGCGTCCTCGTCCTCGTTCCCGTCCTCGTCCCCGTCTGCTGCAAGTAAATGATGTGCGCATGTGATAAAGGGCTTGGGTTCGGGCCAACAACGCTCCACCAAGTCCGCGGCTCCGATCCAGCTTCAATCCCTTGTTGTTGCTGTTGTCGCCGGTGCTTGAGTGGCATAAAAAACGACTTGCACTTGGACTTGAGCTGGTTCTCCCCTCCTTATCCTCACTCTCCTGCTGCTGCTTCTGCAACTGCAACTCCCACTCCTTCGACGACTCCATGGGGGCTATCAACATTCTCAGGTGCGCCTGCGCGGCCTTTGTTTCGGCCATGGCCATTGGGCATTGGACATTGCCGGCTTTTGTCAGCTCCTTACTCAGCTGGCCCCCGAAAATTGACTGGACTTTAACGGGCTGCACAGGGAGAAAGGTATGAGTACTAGCAGCAACTGTTATTGTTTATTATTAAGAAGGTACTACAAATCGAAGGCATTTGTATCTGTAGGAATAGTGCTATATATTCACCCATAAAGTACCCCTAGTTTCTCTCTCTGCCTAGGTAACCCTTAGCCCACCATTGAACTAGTTAAGTTGTTAGCTGGGCCTCAGGGATCGGGCCGAGGCTGGGAGAGTCTGGTGGTTTCAGGAGTGTAACCTCATCGGATTTCGCAGTGGCTGCCTCCTCCACCCCTTCCAGCCCGGGATCATTAATCAGTTTGGGTTCATCAGCGGCAACATGGTTCATTAGCTTTGGTTGCTTGCGGTTGATGTTGGAGCTGCTGCTGCTGCTGTTGCTGATGTTGCTGTTGCGGCTGCTGTTGCCCCGTTTGGCGGCTGCTGCTGTCGACGATTCTAATCATAAGGCACAGCACCAGGAACGGGCTCTCTCTCTCTCTCTCTCTCTCTTTGTGACTCTCCTCTGCCGCCGGCCAAGTTAATTGGCTAGAAGTTTTGCATAGGCACTCCGACGGCCGCTTTGGCGGCTAAATCCGAATCGTCTGCCTGGGCTTATTTGGTAGCAGCTGGAAAGAAGCTCAGAAGAAAAAAACTGTTGGAAAAACCACAGGCATTATCAGCATCAGAGCCGCAAATCCTCCACTCCATGCAGCGTGTGTGTGTGCATATTTACATGCGGCCAATGATTCCGTTTTCCGTTTTCGGCACAGGGCTCGGGATTCAGGCAGAGTCAGCCTTTAGAGCTAGAGCTCTCTATGGCAGTGATCTTGTCGCAGCCAGTCACGTCCGATAATGTTGACAGTTTCCAGCTGCTCCGCCAGCTACTGGTTGTTCAGTTGTCGTCGAGTTTTATTTGAGTTCCCGAGCGTGGGAATAATCTTGGCAACACGCTGGGTCTCCTCGCGGCCCAGGGGCCCACAAGTTGCCACAAGTAGTGCCTGAAAGGTACTCACACTTGGCCGTCAAAAGCCCGATGGAAGATACTTACTTGACAAAGCTGACAGACCCATAAGACCTGCCCTGAAAACTATATAGAAATTCTCTGAGGGTTTTCTTATTTATTTACTCTCAAGTTATGATTTTTGTAACTTGAAAAAACTATGAAAATGTTCTAGGAACGTAAACCTTTACCCACAAGAACTCATTTACTGCGGTTAACTTTTAATAGGCGACTTCCCAGCCGCCATGGAGTCGTTGACAAATCACGTTGGCAGCCAACAAGTCTATCAAAACCCGACAACATTTGCATCTGGCCGGGGAGCGGTCTTTTCACAGATTACTCGACTTCATCACCATGATGGAGCAGTCCAGGCCAGATCAGGGAGCCGAGCTGGGAGCAGGGAGAACAACAAGCATGTTGCAGCTACCGAGTTCCCCGACGACAGGATGCATAAAATTTATGAAACAACGACGCCTTTTGCGCACATAATTAAATCAGACAAAGCGTAGCTCATGTAAATCCCCACTTGGCGGTGGCAGGGTAGAGCTCCTAGCCCAGCCCACAGAGATACAGAGAGAGAGAGAGACACCAGCCACATGGCCACCGCCACCGGATGCTGGAAGAGCCAGAAATGCAGCTTGACTATTTTTAATTACCGGACAAACATCTGCTCCAGCTCCAGCTTCAGCTGCCACACCAAGTGGGGTGGCCTTCAGTGATGGGAAGAAATATAAAATTGTACATGTAAAAATCATAAAACATAAAAAATATTTGATTATTATAAATTTAAAAGGATATTTTTATACCCAAACAGAGTATTACACTTTAGTTGGAAGGTTAAAAAGAAGTGAAGTAGGCATATATTCATATATTATATATTCTTGATCAGGATCAAAAAAAATTTTATAATTTTTTCAACATCTTTTTTTTTTAATTTTCAAAAATTAAAAAAAAAACTCAATTCAAAAAATTCTACATTTAATTTGCAAATTTAAAAATCTAATAAAAACTAGTACAGAAACGCTTTCCGAAATAAAATTAAAAAATGTTTGGCTTAGTTGTTAAAATTATTATTGGAATATATTGCAATTCGAAAAAATTACATTTTTTTAGGAATAGAAATTAATATTTTTTAGCTTAGATATTACTATTATATTATTATAAGAATTCCATTTTTGTAGGGCTTTTAAAAATATCCTAAAAAATCCTTTAAAAAGATAATGTAAGGATGCATAAGCTGACATGACATGTTAATATTTAACACATAAATCGTATACCTTAATTAATTACTAATTTTGTCGTTACAATTTTAGAAACTCTCTTTACCTACCCTTAATATATTCCTAGATATAACTCAACCAGATATTTGCCATCTCTGGCTTCCTGGCACTGGCACTGTAATTGTTATGGTTTGTCATGGGGCCCGAGGATGGGATGGGCACGGATTGGAGCTGGGATTGGGACTGCGCCTGGGCCTGGGAGCGAGCGACTGGGTAGGCATGCGAATCAATTACATATTACAGCCGCTCCGGCGACGTCGCAGCGATTAACTGCAGTGACTTTAGAGTTTAGAGAACTGTGCAACACTAACCTGTTCGAGCGTCGGATTCGGATTCGATGCCGCTTTCATTAAAGTGCAAATTATGACTTGCCAGTTCCGCCAGGTGTTGTGCCCGCCTGGCCTTTTTGTCTTGAGTGGCCCGGCTTTGCCCAGATCTCCGCCGCCGCCGCCCCGCCCGATCGCTTGGTGTATCTTGAAGCTGGGAAACAGCCATCGCTAAGACGTAGGGGCTCTGCCCTTTAACGTATGAAGTTATCAACGCCATCGTCGCCGCAACAGCAGCAACAGCAATAGCCCCACATTATTTACTGCTTTTACAACATTAATTGCTACCTGTGCGCGCATCTGGAGTTGTAAATGACTCTGGTGGCCCCCTTTGGTTTTCCTGCAAGGCGATGGTATTGTCCAAAAATAGACATATTTTTCATATAACGCATTTAAAATGATAACTCAGTTACCTTTTAGCTTCTTTTAGCTGTTTTACGTCTAGGAAATAATAGTAATTAAATTAGTTTCATGCATACTATAAGGCACTCTTTCAACATTTTACATTCTCTGAAATCTTTATCAAAAAAATCAATTAAATAAATAAAATTAAACATTTTCAGCCAGAAACTTTCATTGTTTCACATTTAAATTACTAATAAGGAACTGTTGTTAATCGTCTGACATTCAGCAACGTATTACATCTCCATTCGAATAACATCTAATGCCTGATTTAGTACGGTCTGCACCTAGGACAGCGAATGTTCTCGGTCAGGTGCATGTGGTATCCCTGCAACTCCATCATCAAGTCCTGTATACTAATCTCGATGTGATTGTAGGCCATGTGCCAAGGACAGGAGCCGTCACGTTTGGCATTGATGAGACTGCATAAGGGAAATAGAACATTTCGTTGACAAAAACATAACGGAAAATCGAATTTATCATATAATTACCGGCACAAGTGTCTCATCACATCGTACATCAGGTTCAAGTTCTCCGCCCTCACCAGATTGCAGATCTGCGTATAAATCATATCCACGTCCGCCGGCAGAGGCACATCCTCATTGCTGACCCAAACATTAAGCACGTTCCTGAAATCCCCCTCCAGCAGCATGTTGGGCGCAGCAGGAGGTGCCTCCTTTGGCGACAAATTTGCGGGACGGCAGTAGTCCTTCTCCAGCTCCATTTCCGTGGGCACCTCTTCCGGGGACCTGTTGATGTACTGCAGAATGGCCGCGTGCGTATACTTTGGCAGCTCCTTGATGTAGTCCGCCACAATCTGATCGGAGCGACAGTTATCGTACATCTCGGGGGCAGCTGCCAGCCTTTCGAAGCGAGCCTGGCCTTCATAGGAAGTTGAGGGCAGAAGATCGCTCTCACTTAGGGGACTAGTAGTCGTTGGCGGTGGCGCTTCCTCATCCGATGGAGTCGGTGAAAAAGCGCGCTTTCTTGGATTCTTAGCCAAGGGATCATTTTCCTTCTCCATGAGTAGATATTCATTTGGGTTGTTGAGCACCTCACGACGTATATCCTCCGGCAATTGCGCCAAAAAATCCGGATCGATTTCACATGCTTCCTCTCTAGGATTCGGTTCTGCCTGCTCATCTATACTTTTGCTCTCTGGCTGGTCTATAATCATTGGTTTATGGACCTCGGCCGCGGCCTTCAACATGTTTAACACAATCCTAGGCTGCCTAGTCTTGATTTTACTCACGCTTACTTTTTCCGCTGGCTGTTTCTTTGGCGGCAAGAAAGGGTACCTTGTCTGCTTCTCTGTGATCTTAATAAACATTTCCTTGAGGATGTTCTCTTTTCTCACTTCGCCGGCTTCCTCGAGCTTGTTGAGATGTATGCCAAGTCCCCGCAGCTCGTGGAACGGCAGATCGGCTTGCTTCATCAGGTTGAGGACAATAGAGGTAATCACGTTGACATCATCAGTGGGGTGCTTGAGGTTCGAGGACTTGTTAACGATATCGCACACACCGTGGCCCATGTACTTGGAGGTTTCCACAGGTGCTTCGGCAGCGCGAACCATAATCTTCAGATTGATGCACTTGGTCTTCCGTTTGACCTCGATCAGACGCTTGGTGACCTCGTCGCTGAGCTGGCGAAGGAATTGCTCGCACTCGCCGGGCTTGGTGAAGCGGATGCCAAAGTTCATCTCGGCGGAGACAGTTTTGCGAGCCTAAAAACGAAAGAAAAGTATTAATATCGTGCCAAAGGGAGAGGAATATTTGAGTAAGCTACCTGCTCATAAACCAAGGGACGTGGATCGATGCCCCGGACGTTGTTGTGTAAATTCAGTGCCAACTTCTTGCCCAACAGGCTTCCCAGCGTCACCAGCGACGTTTGCTGCACATCGCCGCAGTTGTTCATCCCAGCCTGCTTGAGTTTGTGGCTCATACTGCTGCCCACCCCAGGCAAAGTTTCCAAGCTCATGGGCGCCATGTAGGCCATGATATTCTGATTAGATGTCAGCAAGTGCTGGCCATTCGGCTTGGCCTCCTTGGTGGCCAGGCGGGCTAATAACCTAAGGGCGAATCGTTATAAGTATAACAGCTGTTAGGTGTATGTTTCGACTCACTTATTTGGTCCCACTCCAGCTGAGCAGGGACATCCCGTCTTAGAGCGGACCTCCAGCCTGAGGTGCTCCACGAAAGCCATCACGTCCACTTTTAATTCATCCACCATATCGGTCAGCTCGACGAACATCTCGTCGCAGCTCACTGCCTCGATATTCAAAGTGTACTGGGCCACCGTATTGTACAGCATGTAAGCCACCTCCCTGTAGCCTTCAAAGTCGTAGGGAATCGTCTTTAGCTCCGGACAGAGCTTCAAAGCCTGTCCCACAAACATGCCGTTGCGTATGCCCTTGGCCCTGGCCTCGTAGCTGCAGGAGGCGATCTCCGAGAGCGACATCTTCTTTTCGAAGCCCGAACGCACCTTGTCCACCTTGTTGTCGTCGTGCAAGCGATGCTCGAAACGCTGCGCAAAGAGTTCCTGCTCCACTTGTCTGTCCGCCTGCGGATGCACGGGCACATCGGTGGCTGCACTGCCGCCCTTGGAGTGGGTCACCGCCACTGGCAGGCCACGGAGCTCTGGATAGGACCTCAGGCCGACGGAAACGAAAAAGCAGTCCATATCGATGTGCATTACATAGCGGAATCCGCCATTTTCGGTGGCTTTCTTTAGATTTTTCAATTCCTCCCGCATGGGAAAGATGTTGCTGGCATTGGCCTGTCGCAGCTCAGAGACATGCTGCTTGAAGCCAGCTCCCAGAGTGGCGATGTGGTGCAGCCGGGAGTTCTTGTAGAATTCAGCCAGGAAACGAGGATCGGCGGCGGTGCGCGCATGATTCGAGTTCGATGATGTGCTGGACTGATTGTTGAGAGACTGATTGGTTTCGGACAAGCTGCTGATCTCGGCTTGTTTCTCCGGCGAGGTAACCACAGCCTGCTGCAGGTCCCCGAGAATCCCGGCCAGATCATCAATTTCCATCTCTTCTACCGGTGGTCCTGCCGGTGGTCCTGTCGGTGGCTCTACCTCCGTTTTGCTCTCATTTACAATGCGATTTTTGACATTTGCAAAGTTGATCCTCGGCTGAGAGGTTTTCTGGTTGGTGAACAGCAAATAGGGCTTGTAGTCCACAATCTTATTCTGCGCCAGACAGTCCACCACCCACTTGGCGCTAATGAACTTGCTGAGATTCATGTTGCGCACCTTAACGTCCGGCAGAGTGGAGGCGATTGTGTAGGTTGTGTACGACCGTTCGTAGTGGTGATAGGTTCCACCGTGCACCATCATGATGCGCTTCAGCTCATCCGCCAAGGGATCGGTGCGGCCATTCACAAAAATCGAGATTCCCTGAAATAAGTCAGATTTGCGATATGGTTCGCTGGCGGCGGCGAACTGCTCCTGCAATTTGCCCTTTTTGGCTTCGAAGTAGCCGCCCTGAGAGAAAGGTTTTCGGTGATTTAAAATGTACCTTGCATAATTGGTTAATTAACCTACCCATTCGCTAAAACCATTATCTTCGTCGCGTGCCATTAATTATTTTTTAAAATCAAATCAAAATCAAAAGAACTTCTGCGATTCAGGGTTGCCAGATGAAAATTTAACTTTTCTCCTAAAAAATCTCAAAAGGGTTCAATATCGGCTCTCAGCTGTATTACAGTGCTGCGAAACACCGTAGTTATTTTGTTGCAATTTTTGTTTGTTTTCGGAAAAAGATGTGGAAATACGGACAAAACCAAGGCAACCAGGGACCGGCAGGCGCTGGAGGAGCCGGCGGTGGCCCCAACATGATGCCCATGGGCGGCTTTGGCATGCAGCACGGGAACATGCAGCAAATGCACATGTCGCCGCAGCACCAGCAGCAACAGCAACAAATGGGCATGATGGGCGGCGTTCCAGGCGGAATGCAGATGAATCCCCAGGGCGGAGGTCCCGGCGGCCTGATGCCCGGCATGTCGCCCCAGCACCAGATGCAGCAGCAGCAGCAACAGATGATGCAGCAGCAGATGATGGGACCGCAGCAGGGAGTCGGCGTCGGAGTCGTGGGAATGGGAGGCGGCGTGGGCATGGGCGGTGGTATCGCCTCTCAGCAACAACAGCAGCCGCAGAATCTTCCCCAGCAAAATATTCCCCAACAGCAACAGCAGCAACAACAACAACAGCAGCAGCAACTCAACCCGGGACCGGGCATCGCGCCTGGTGGCTCTGGGGGAAACAACAACATGCTGGCCATATCCCAGCAAAACCCACACAAGGAGATTAACATTGTTCAGCTGTCGCGCCTTGGTCAGGAGACCGTCCAGGACATTGCCTCGCGCTTCCAGGAAGTGTTCTCCGCCCTGAAGAACATCCAGCCCACGTCGCATCGGGATAATAACACAGAAAAGAAGGTTCAGGAGTACTTCCGCACCATCCGGCTGCTCTTTAAGCGAGTCCGCATCATCTACGAGAAGTGCAATGACGCCGGCATGGATTATATGAGTGCGGAAAGCCTGATTCCCTATCGGGACGAGCCAGATCCGAGGATCGAGCCCTCGCAGTGCGATGAGTACCGAAAGGTCCTGCAGGAGAATCACGAGCTTATAGAAACGGTAAAGCTTAAGAACCGGCAGCTGCGCGAGATCATTGACAGGACCCGTATCATCATCTGGGAGATTAACACCATGCTGGCCATGAGAAGGTCTTAGTTCCATAGACACTATAAATGTATTATAATTTGAATAAAAACTAAAACATTGCCAACGAAAAAATTACTTTATTCGTTAATTTCCAGTCCAACGGTCCCCCTTTTTTGTAAGCCCCTGCTTCTGCTAGAGGTGTTTAAATATTTTTGTTTTACAACACTATTGCGCTGCGATATATTGTTTATTTCCACTGAATTTTTTTACATGCGAAAGCTGAGCGCTGGTCACACTTACAACTGGTAACACTTACAAAGTAAAACAACAAAATACCCTACTGCCTAAAAATAAAAACAAAATCAGCGAAACTACCTTAATTTAACAAATAACAGTAAATAAAAACACCTGCAGACATGGCGAAGATGGCGTTTCAGCACCAGGCCGGCACGGCGATGGAGTGCTTGAGCGTAAGTAAATGAATGAAGGAGTTTCACCTTATAGACGCACACACGCACATAACAGACTCCAGCGCCTGTGTGTGTGTATTAGTGAAATTGGGTCGCTGGAACAAAAAAAAAAACAAACTTTCTTTCTTAAACAATAGATTTACCCGTATTTCGTTGTTAGATTCCCATCACGTTGCACAAGGAGAAGGACTACGATCAGGAAGGACGGGAGATCCTTAAGTGCGGCTTCAAAATCGGCGGTGGAATCGATCAGGATTATAAAAAGAGTCCACAGGGCTACACGGATTATGTGAGAAAAGATGCTAGAAATTATACACTGAGACAAAAAGCATGCAGGAGGGAATTTGTTATTTTCTATGGGGTATTCCCCAAATCAGACTTTTCAAGAATTTTACATTACCTTTTCAAGGCTAAATCGTTTTTCCACTTTTATAATTCATCTCCAGTTTGGTTCTTTGCTCTCAAAGTTATACATCAATTCTACTAATATTAAAATATCTAAACCCAGGGCATCTATGTGACTGAGGTGCACGAGGGCAGTCCTGCCGCACGTGCTGGCCTCCGGATCCATGATAAGATCCTTCAGTGCAATGGCTATGACTTCACCATGGTCACCCATAAAAAAGCCGTGAGCTACATACGGAAAAACCCGATACTCAACATGCTAGTGGCCCGCAAGGGCGTTACCTCGACATAAGTGGATACCCTTGGAGCGGGTCTCCAGCGCTACTCTAGCAGTATTTGCAGCGGCATCTAAACTAATCCACTACAGCGCCTCTCTTGGCAAAGGATCTCCTCCTCGCCCCTCTTGCAACCTATCCACATACTTAGATATACCATATATAGCATATATATATATATATATTCATAACTTATGCATATCGAGCACAGAGACATACATGTAGCCACCTAGTAATGCTTCTTGTTGAATTCGATTTCTTTGCCTCATCATCAGTTGTTGAACGAGAATCGCCAAGCTCCACATCCAGTGCAGAGAAACAGATTGCCAAATACCGAATATAAAAAATTTTGTACTTTTATATATAAACCATGTGCAGAGACCATTCCAAAAACCAAACAAAGCAAATGACGAACGCAGAGTTGTTAAGACAAACAATACAATACATACATTCATAGTACATACTTGTGATAAATGCCGCTTACTGTGCAGATACATTGAAAAGATGCGTTGCAAAGCGCATCAGCTAAGTTTTACAATTGAGTTTTTTAATGTTAAATTGCGTTTTTGAATAAATGTTTGAGAATTAGGTGTCTTAATTGAATATGTGTAGTTCTGTGAATCATTTGAAACATATATTCGCTTTGATACTGATTTTGGTCATACGCTTTTGTAAAAGAAACAGTTGAGCTCATAAAATACTCGTTAAACAAAAGTACTGAAGAATATGTGTTTCATTAAATAAATTTAATAAACTAAGTACATTTAAAAGAGTTCTGTGTTTCTAAGTGAATTTTAGGAAATAATTATAGTAAAGATTAAACTATTATTTTCCAGAATTTATAATGTAGAGGAGGTTCAATTGTTTACTTCGAAAATCCACTCAGATTAGCTGAAATAGTTTATTCTTTACTCATCTGAAATAGTTGCGAATGCCAATTGAATTCTCCCTAGCTATGACGACTTAGCCCACCTTGACTTTGACCTTAATTACGCGATTGCGTTCACTAATGATGCTAGCGGCCGGCGGTCAGAGTAAATGAGCAACAAACTTTTACATGACGACAGCGGAAAGCCTTTTTTTAATTACAAAGTACTTTGGATTTACATACACACACTAACACACATCGAAAATATATATTGGTTACTAAATGGAATTCGGAAAGAAGAAATATACACACAACAGACGACGCTGGGAGGAACTTGCAAATAGCAGGAACGGAGGCAAGGTCAAAAGGAGCTACACGAAACGAGCTACTTGTTGGCATATCCATTGGGATTTTGGCTCTGCCAGCGCCACGTATCCTCGCACATCTTGTCAATGCCTCGGACGGCCTTCCAGCCCAGCTTCTCCTCGGCCAGCTTGGCGTCCGCAAAGCAGGTCGCCACATCACCGGAACGACGATCCACTAACGTATAGGTCACCTTCTTGCCGGAGGCTTTCTCGAAAGCCTTCACCATGTCCAGCACAGAGTATCCCACGCCAGTGCCCAGATTATATGCAAAAAAGCCCGTCTCGGCGATGTTGCGCAGCTTGTCCAGCGCCTTCAGATGGCCCTCAGCCAAGTCCACGATGTGGATGTAGTCGCGCACTCCAGTGCCGTCCTTGGTGGGAAAGTCACTGCCGTAGACACTCAGGCTGGCACGTCGACCCACAGCCACCTGGGCAATGTATGGCATCAGGTTGTTGGGCTCTCCGTTGGGATCCTCGCCAATCCGACCGCTGATGTGGGCGCCCACCGGGTTGAAATAGCGCAGGGAGACCACAGCCCAGCGCTATTTAAATTAAAAAATTTAATTTAATTAAATACCCAATTCTGGTCACCCTTCACTCACCTTGTCAGACTTGCACAGATCCTTGAGAATCTCTTCCGTAAAATATTTGGTCTTGCCGTAGGGCGATGTGCAGTTGCCCGTGGGATGTTCCTCCGTTACGGGCAGGAATTTGGGCTCGCCGTACACCGTGGCACTGGAGCTGTACACGAACTTGAACACATTGTTGTCTGCCATAGCCTCCAGCAGGACATTCGTGCCGGTCATGTTGTTGTGGTAGTACTGCAAGGGAATGCGACAGGACTCGCCGACGGCCTTCAAGGCGGCAAAGTGGGCCACCATGTCGATTTTGTGCTGTAGAGAAGAGATAAATGTTAGAAATGTTACTTAAATATATAAACGAGAAATATAGAAATTTATTTTTAAACCTTTGCTTATGCCAATTGTAAGCCTAGGTAAATATAGTTTTAAAATGGTCAGCTAAGCTTCAGAATACTATTTAGAAAAGGTTATTTAATTCTACAAACAAGTGTTATAAATGGAAATGTTATAGACTGATTAGGAAAAATTCCACTATGACGATACTATGGCTAAATCTCTACAGTAATCAGTCCGGGTAAGCATTGTTATCTGTGGTCTTGTTGATTGCTTCGAGTACAAAGTTAATGCAATAACATTTCTAATATAAATATTTTACAATCAGCACATTAAACATAGCAAAGCTAAATAATTGTTAAGTTTTCAATACTAAACAGTGAAGTCGTCAGCATTTTAAAAGCATATTCATATTTCAGGGCGGATTTGGCAATAAAATAACTTTGTTGTTGCATTCAGCAATAAATATTATTGTTTAGCATATGGAAAATTGAGGTTTCTAGGGAAAAATCCCCCGGACAAAAGTTCATGGCAAATTCTTTGAGATATTAAGTGCATGGAAAGCTTATGTAGACACTGCTATCTATGCCCAGCTGAAGTTATTTAGCCTGCTCTTCGAATGCAGTGTACGTGCCCGGTCAGCAATTGTGGATGTGGATGCCAGCGCATCAACACGATTCCGACCTCGCCAAGTGGGGGCTACGCGGCGTCAGGGTCGCGCGCTCGTTCGTCGGAAGTGCCCAACCACTTGAGCAAACACAAAACAAGAAAAAGCTGATAGCAGCACGCAGCCAGATAAGGCCTGATGATGATTGAATGGTATATCCAGTTGACTAGCTGGCACTCTCCAAACTGCTGACGTTGCCCCAATTGTTCCCTGTTGCTCACCTCCTGGAAGACGGAGCGCACTTGATCCCGGTCCGTGATGTCCACGCGATAGAAGTTGACCTTCTTGCCGGTGATCTCCTGCACCCGATTGAGGGCCTCCGGCAGCTTGGCGCCGCTGCTGAACGCGTTGCACAAGTTATCCACGCAGATGACGTTGTAGCCCGCGTTGAGCATCTCCAGTACGGTGTGGGAGCCAATGTAGCCGGCTCCGCCGGTGACCAAGACGGTGGGTGGGGCCATTTCTGTGTTGAGAGAAAGGGAAAATTAGGCCAAGCGAGCGAAATTCTCATTGACGTCACCAAAAAATCGTTCGCTCGTTCTATCAGCCGCCGCCGTGTGCGAAATACCTGTCTCGGCGGCTAACGGGGCTTTGCCAACGTGTGTGCGCTGGCTGGATGGTTGGCAAACTCACCTGTTTTACAGGTGATTATCCCAGTTGTAGGTGAATCAGCTTACGGAATGAAGCGCGACGAAAAACACACGCAGACTGCTGGCTGCTGCTGCTGCTGCCGCCCTTGAAACTCGGATTCCGATGCCCAAAACAAACGAAGCGTCTTGCAGAGATGAGATGCTGACTTGCTGACTGCTTCTGTTTCTGCTTTTGGCCCAGAGATCGCTGACCGCCCGAGAGTGGTGTTTTAACGCTTCTTCTCAACCCGTTTCTTGCACTCGTCCCGCCGCCCCGTTCGGTTCATTCATTTGTTGTGTTCTCCGCTGCTTCGCTTCCTGCCTCGTTTTGCCGATTTTCGTACGTCTGTTTTGCTGCGCGCTCGCTTCGAGAATGAGCGTCTGCTCTTCGGTTTTTGGCTTATTTAACTTGTTCTCCGCAACTTTTCCGCTTATCAGCTTTCGGCCTTATCAATGTCATTGGGGCGTACGAGTGCTAGCTGCAAGCTGGCTGTGCCTGGGGTGCGTGCGGGGGTAACAATTTGTGCATCCTTATCGCTAGCGACCTTTGGCAGTCGATTTGTTGCTTATTTATGCAGCATTCCATTAACTAATGGCTTTCCAAACATCTAATTGAGAAATTTCAATAAGTAAACAAAGTCATGGCGTTGCCACCCCCCGCGGAGTGGCAGGGCTGCCACATCAGCTGGTTAAGAGCGCTTGGGAGAGAGAATGTGGCATATATTGAAATTACAATAGTTTTCACCGAATTTAATAATAGCACTTTGGTTGCGTTAAATTATTTAATCTATTTTATAAATAAAACATATTTTATTAAGTCATTCGAAGCGACTAAAATATGCATTTCAATACACAACGCAAATTATGATAAATAAAACAGAACGCTAAACGGAATAGAAAATTACAGAAAAAGGTGCGAATTATCCAATCATATTCAAAAACCGATAAGGCTGCCACACTTCCGGAAAAACTAAGTGGCAGCTTTCGCCAGTTGCGGCGAATTCAAGCACTGCTTTGTCGAAGTGGCTTTCAAACGGCTTGCTCCATGATTTAAACTGCTTTTCGGAAAAGTTGTCCACTTTTGTACTGCTTCCCATTTATTTTGCTTGTAATAAGTAAGGTTTCTTACATTACACGCCTAACGGCTTAATTTTTTAAATTCTATTTTATTATTTATTTTAAATCAATTGGCAAAAAATAGATAGTTTTGATGACAAAGTTTTTGAGATAAGATTTACAATTTTCAGCTTAATGGGTCAACTTTTTGGGACAGCCAGATTTTTGTCGCTTTTATGTTTGGTTTTTTTTTTATTTTTTAGAAATCTCCACCAGGCATGCGTGTGTGACCCAAATTCCTTTCAAATCTCTGGTGATAAGCGGAAGTGCATGTACTAAATACCCGCCGGCATGACTATGGGAGAGATTGGGGGAGGGGAGGCAGGCGGGACCTAGGCCCGACGACTGCGACGTAATTATAGCCTTTATGTTTCATTTACAACTTAATTATGAATGTATTTGCGCAGCAACAGCGAAGCAGCGAGGCTCTCAATGAAATGCGCCCGGTTCTGAATGAATGTTGGGCAATTGGAATGCATGAATGAATGCGGCGCCGCGAGAGCTTTGCTTTGGAGCTTTAACCCAGATTTGTCTAATCGATTTACTTACCAGCAGTTTGATATAATTATTTACTGCTTTTTTTCTGTGGTGTAAGCGTAGATCGTAGGGTAGTATATATATTTGTAGTCTGTATTTTTTGATTATTTTCATTTAAGGTTTAAATTTAAAAAATATATTCACAATTCCCTATAACTATAAAATTGACAGATATTTAAAGTCAATAAATTTAAGCCGTAAATATAATGTTATATTGTCTTTTATAGTCTTTTACGTGACTTCTACCTATAACTAAATATAAACAATTTTTAAGAAACATAATAAGGAAGAAACCTTACATACATGTAATCACAATTAACATAAAATATATATTTGCCTACTTTTGGGCACCAT